>JAHQIW010006780.1:0-11749 GCA_019055375.1 Parelaphostrongylus tenuis | reverse complement strand
GCCGTCTTGGTTGTTTCTACATCATCATTACACGTAGTCGCGAGGTTGTGTGGAAGGGAGGAGAGGAGTTAGTGTGCCTAAAATTCCGCTCCCTCGATAGGGCAGGATAGAGGCATGATTGACCAGAAGAGAGGTCAAATCAGGGAACTTCTAAGGAATTTCTTTCACTGAACACCCTACATATATTTCAAAGAATATACAAGTTTACCTATGAGAACTGAGTGGTATGCGAAAAGTCGGCCTCAGACCGGAGTTGAACCAGCGTTTGACCCATATCTGGGGCGCGTGCTACCATATACCGCAGAGCCCACCACCTATATAAGAATTCCTGGAGAATGGATTTATAAGTGCAGCGGTTGTCAGCTTAATTGGGTTCATAGTACCATAATGTTTACCCGATTAGACCTGTTAAAGGCTGGTGACTGGTAGGTATGATAGAAAGATCTTGAAGATTAAGCGGTGAATTCGGTGGTGCTGTGGAATCATGAGCCCCTGGTATGAGTGAAACACGGGTTCAAATGCTATCTCAGGTAGAATTTTGCCTACCACTTAGTTGCCTCAGATATACTTGAAGCATCATAACACTGCGAGAGAAAGCAGTACAAACATGAAAATTTTAAGATTCATAGATACACAAGTTTTCGTGTGAAATTGTTTTCTTTTTTTAGAATCGTATCCAAGTCCTCCTCTACCACAGTATTCGTATATTACGCCAACACAAAAACACTATGTGCTTCAACCTGCACCGTCTGCACTCCAGTACTACTACGCCAGTCCTCCTGTTTACCGATATGTTAGTTTGTTATTTTTTCTTGATGTTCTCTTGTTACGTATTTCATAGCCTCTATAAATACCAACACAAAGGCGTTCACATTTTTGAGTATCTACTAGGCAACGGCTAGCCCTTTTTATTTTCTGATATTTTTCAAGAGTTTCCATCAGATACCTCAGCATAATTTCGAGCTCAAACAAGGGACTGAAAAACGAGCACTTATTGTGCTACATAGTTCGTTCATGGAAATGTTGTTTTAGTATCCCACTCTGAACTACGCTTTCGACCAGATGCAGTGTTTCAGCGGAGACATGAAGGTGCAGCAGTTCACAGGCTAACTCTTACTCTTATTATGCCCCTTTGCGGACGGTGAGGATTGTTTTTGACACTCAACTGTTCGCACCGTTCGAACGGTTAGGAAGATTGGTTTACGTTCCAATTCAATACGGTCAATTAAGGTTTTACAGAACATTGTCCCCATTAGTTGATGGAACATCATTGAGAAGACTTTTGTATGAAATCTTTACTAAATGCCAATGCTTCCTAAATCCCTGTATTTTTGAGAGGAAATTACACCCTTGCGATAAGGATCATGCCTGCAGCTGCTGTTGAAGGTTCCTCCTAAGTTTCATGTTTCTAAAGTCAATCGATAATGTGAAAAATCTGATTTTGATATTACGCTCGATTTGTTAGATGATCTGCATGATACGCTTCAAACAAAAAAAAACAAAACAAAACATTTCACTGTTATTATGCGTTGTTCGAACTTGACGGCGGATTTTTTAGTACTGTACAGTAAAATTTTGATTCGTTTCAGACTTTTTGCTAGACGAACACAGATTACCATTCGAAAGCCTTCTATAAAAATTTTTCAATAAGAAGGCAGCCTAAATGTTTCGGAAGACCTTGTAAATCTGTCGCATTCTGCGAAAATGTGCTCGTGATGCGTTGCTTTTTCCGGAAAGAAGTTTTTACTTTGAGTTATTAGTACTCACAGCTTGGAAAAATTGGAGGAATCTGGTATTTGCATTGCCATTGAACTGTATTCAGTCAATACGCCTTATTTTGATGTAATCGCTGCAATGAATTTGATGTGCGCCTAATACATCACTTCACATCATGTCATGAGAAATGTATTTTCATTAGAGAAGCCCGTCTTACAAATCCTACGAAGAGCACTTTACAATAGTTTGCAAAGAATCGACAATTCTTGCTTTGCATTTGTGACATTTTTCGAGAGTGATAAACACAGTGCATTCACAAAAGGCTTCCAATCTCATTATAAGAGGCTCCACAATTTCCACATTTTGTGCAATATACAAATGCGTCATTCAATATGTGCTTCCCAAGATATACATTGACAAGCATCTCGCGTTGAGTGGAACCACCATATTTTGTTAACTCAGCACGAAAGTCAATTCAGCATATTGTCTAGATAGTAGCATCGATTGTCAAGGAACGTGGAGAGCTGCAACTGGCAGAAGTTGGTATCACTGTAGTCATGTGAGAGATGGAATTGGACGAGGTGCAGGAAATCACAGCCAGGACATTTAACTATAATAGGCTACGAAAGCATGTGAAATTTGTGCTCATTTCCAGAGCCAGATTGCAGCGCTAAATAACGCTCGAAGTAAAGTACAAATGAAACTAAAAAAGCCAACACATATATAAAGAGCAATAGCTACTATATTCATTAAAAGGCAAAACTCTTCAAGTTCACAAATAATCCAAAACTGTAGAGTGCTACCGACGAAGTAACACCACATGCAGAGGTGTGCAACAACCCTGTTCATATGCTCCTCATTGTCGTGTTTTTTTGAATAACTCTGGCGACTTTTGGGTCATATATGGGTTAAAAGTATATCAAATCTAAAAAACTGCAATGCTGTATTCAAAAGTACGAAACGATCACATCATTGAGTAATTGACTAACTACATCAGCAAGAGGATTTTTTGTTGGCATATTTTTCACGGTGCTGTGTCATTTTTTCGTCTTCTTCTTGAACGCCGAAAAATACTGGTTGAGTGTGTTTTCGCGCAATCTTGAAAGTAGCCATACTGTGATGTTCCATAGGGTGCTCGTTGTTAACATGGGAGAGTGCTGCGAGTGGGATTCGACCCTCCACGTACTGCGACGAGCATGACAACCATTTGGCCATGGCACCCCCATTGCTGAAATAAGAGATGAAGAATATGAGATTGAAATATGTATAGGTATATAAAAGTATGTGAAATGCAGTAAAAGTTTTGATTATTTTTTTCCCTTTCAAAAATGTGGGCTATATGAGAAGCATTGGCGTTGCTCACATTACAGAAGCGTTTCTTGAGGTCTCTTCTATCATGTTTCGCGGCTCACTAACGTTTGAGCCTTCTTTATTTGCATTAAAATTTAAATCTCGTCAAAATACTATCGCCAGCCTCTCTTCGTAGCCGTCCGAACTGCCCGCCATAAGGAAGTAGCCACTGTCTGCAAAGGGTTGAGAAATTTCATGCACACTGTTGCTCAGCTAGTATCTATTAGGCCTTTTCGCACTTTCTACGCTGAGAAAATTAAGGTAGAGACTCCATCAGGTTCAAAAGCTATGAAAGACATAGTGGTCGGCGATATGGTTCTAACAATCGATGAATCTATGGTTTGCACTTTTGATAGAAGTTTTCTTAATTAACTGCACACATCGAAAGAGTTATACCTCTTCAGGTAACTTTTTCACCTGTGGTTATGTTTCTTCATAAGCTTGAACACGAACAGGCTGTGTTTCTTCATATTCAGACGGTGAGCATATCCAAAGCAACGGCACAGTGTAAAAGAAAAAATCGACTTTTTGAATAAACTTTCTGAGTGACTTTATACACTTAGATAAAACTTTGTGTTGCAGAGCGATCAACCGAAAGCAATAAATTTGAGTTACTGAGGAAATCCTCACTAATTCATTAATACTCTTTGCGCTTCAGGATCATGGAGAGTCTTTGAAACTAACAGAAAACCACTTGATATACGTGGCAAATTGCGGTCGGAACACACCTCGTTTGATTACGGCCAAGAAAGTTCAAATAAACGAATGTGTGCTCGTTACCAACAAAACTTCGCAGCTCATAATGAGGCGAATAAGTTCAATTGCAAAGGTAGCTGATTCGTTCTATTTTTTCTTCCACTTCCATTTTGATGTATGTTACAATTTTAAGAAAGCCTTAATTTTATAACCTACCTAGTGATAAAGAGTGATGTACAAAAAACATCTGCGTCAGCTGGGATCCAAACTCAGATTTCACCCTATTCGATGGTGCGTGCTGAACCGTTGCACTACCGACGCCTGTTATGATATTACTCTCTCTGTGCTATAACGCGTTATTTGTCAACAGCCAATTGTCAACGGTCTGGCGTGGGCAGTCACTATCGACATTAAACCCACTTATGCTGACAGATATTGGGTATCAATAATTGATCAGACTTCATTTTATTTAACCGCCTTCAGGGGTGATAAGATGTTATAATACACCAAATGGTAAAGGGTTAAGTTCTCTAATCGATAATGGAACAATAGTGCTACATTATGACTTCTGCAGCAAGATTCTTTCTAATATGAGTCATCACACAGTCACACATCTCAACGAATTTAGGCCCACTGAGCTCTTATTTTGAGCACATTAGTTTAGTAAATGCTTCTATCACCCACTCTGTTTTCGTACAAGATTCACTCCTCTTCCTCCTCTCACTGCTTTGATATCATCCTTCAACAACGATTCACAAGCTGAGTTTGGTCACGATATCATGATTGTGCTCTTCCCTGCCCATATGCTAAATGCAGTCCTTATTTGGTTTTCACGGAATTCGGTGACAGATGTTCTAGCATAACAACGGCTACTCGTATGTCTGCGGCAAATACCTGACTTCGGCACTCGATCTGTTGAGGGCAATTTGGCAAGCCTAGTCTTGCCCTGCATCCACAAATTTCAAATCTAGAACATTTTCGAGATTACGAATAATCCTCCGGAGGTAGAGTGTACTAACGTTGTCTTGATCTCGATAATTCATTTCTTTTTGCTTATTCAAGTGATTATATAGATGTCTGAGGACATGAATTATGAAGATTTTATAAATTCTTCCCTTATTTTTCAGATGAGGTAGCATAAATCTTCAAAGGAGTGAACTAAAGCTAAGTTCAAAGAGTAGGATTGCTAAGATAAGGACTCATTTAGGAACAAAAAAAATGGACGAGGGCTAAAGCTCTTGACGTGGATAAGTCTGTGGAATTTACCATGCAATCAGCTTTATCAGCATAATCGCAACACGTGACTCCTGCGGAGCCCACGCAAAGCTCGGCCGTTTTGCTCTTCACATAGTGGCCATTAGGAGCCTGCGAAATCGAATGGCTTATAATTTGGCATTTTGAAACCATTTGCATTTTTTCATCTTGGTGAACCGAATAAGAGATGGCAATTTTACGAAATCAGCATTTTGCGCTTCAATGCTCAGTGATCACAAAACAATTTCTGATTTTGGAGTGCGTGAAAAATTGAGCGATTAGCTGTTTCTCAAGCTTGCCGTGTTACAAAATGCCACGAATGCGTCAAGCATTATAAGATGTGACTGAATGCGTATGTGCTACACAGCGACTTGCGATGGTGTCTATGCTTCGAATCAAAGCTACTATCCTATATTAACTTAGTACTAATTTTCGGGCCTCGTAAGAATGGAAGATTTGGTGAAACAGGGTCGTAGGATCGCAGCACCGACTACGTGTATTTAACAGGCCACCACTATCCACAGCACTAGAACTGGTCAACTTATCCTTTTTGAGAATAAGCATTTTTGCTTTTTTCATATTTGGTAGATATCCAATAGTCTAATTTATCTGCAATTTCATTGGTATATTTTATTCGTAGAAAGTCCTTTTCGGTGCACTGTAGTTGCAGCAAGAAGATTAGGTTTCACCTTTGGAGTGCATTTTTTGCTCGTCCAGGGTTCTTCACGGCTTTTCAACAAAAGCTATGTATATGAGTGAGCAAGTAACGCTTTAGCACAGTGATCAGAAGTGCTCTGCGTCGCCCATAATGTCATGGTTTGATCTCGCTCTCATGGCTCACCAAGCCATCTGGGTCAGTAAATTAGTTGTGGAGCGATTTTTGATGTACCTGGGAGGATAAGTAGCACTGATTCAAACAATGGTAGGTCACCGTGAGTCAATGTAAAATCAGACGTTTATTCAGTCATTTCAAACGAAGTTAGAAATTGAGGACGAATGCATGGCGCATCCCTCAGGGATTGATTAATGCCGTGAGCTTTGTCTTTTACCCTTCTATGAGACAGCCTCAAAGATTATAATTTTGAAATTTTATTTGGGCTCTGCAAATGTCTTCATACAGCAAAACAAAATTCTACTTTTCGCTCCTCAGGAAAATGTGCAACAAAGGCATATGGTCGTGCAGAGAAAGTCATGCTGCATCGGAATAGCAGAAGAGAATCTCAAAAATGTTATCAGAACAGAGAAAACATCTTTAACAACACAAATCCACGCTCCTCTCAAACGTGCTATGCGCAGCACTTTCAATGCAACTTCCACCGCGATTTCCTTGATTATTTGGTAATCAATCATTCTTTTTATTTGACCGCTTCTAGCGGTGGTATGATGTTAGAAATATATACCCACTGACGTAGAATGATGTGCAAAAGTTTCGCGCCAGCTGGGACTAGAACCCGCACCTCACTCTTTCCGGGAATGCGTGCTCATCCGTTACACTACAGACGCCCATTTTGCACATCGCTCAGAAACGGAGAAAGGATTACCAAATAAATATATACCTATTGATGTAGAGTGATGTGCGCATGTAGAGTGTGTTATTGATGTAGAGTGTTGCGTTATATATTTATTTGGTGATCCTTTCTCCGTTTCGAAAAAATTTTTAGACCTCTCATATTGGAGTTGTAGATATGACTTTATTCTCTCGTTATATCGGTACAAACTTCTCTTTTTCGTTCATATTGCCGCTCTGCTAAGAATTTATGAAAAATCCGCTATGAAGTTCAAACCACGAGCTAAATACTCGAAGTGCTAAATCTAATCTTTTTTTTCTCTCACCGCGTTCTGTATACACTTTTTCAAACCTATATTGATCTGAATTTCGAGATTTGAGCTGTCTAATCACTGCTAAAAATCCAGCTAGAAACCATCCACAGATCCTAGCCGAGCGAACAAAACAAATCGAGTGTGAAACAAAATGTTATTTTTACTGCTACAACATGATAGAAAAGACTTTTCAAAAACCAAGCAATAAGACCATCGAGATATAAGCTTCTGAGTGTAAACTGAAGTCTTAGAAAAGTTTTGTTCAGCGAGAAAGGCCTCTAGAGAAGTGTGTAATTTTGGATACATGCTGTCAACATTGACTGAACCAGAAGCGTCCCAACATTCTGGATAAATTTCCATTCATCACCATCAATGTATTAATATTTCTTGTTCTCATGCATATTTCTTGAACTGTTGTTTACAATGTATGTAAAAAAGATTCCTTCGTGATTATCTGAGAGTGCGAAGAATGGTAACGACCACTTCGGTTTGTTTTTTTTTACCGTATGCTTGTTTGAACATTTCTCATAAGCATTACAGGTGACGGGGAGAGGGATTTACGCGCCTCTCACAACCACCGGCGACATTGTTGTGAACAACTATCTCGTCTCATGTCACTCCAACGTCGCCTTGAAGACGCTTCAGCAGACGTTCTTCAGCTTCTATCGCAGCATTTCGAAGACAATACACTACTTTTTTGATAACGAAATACAGAAAGGTGCACATCTACCACTTGGTGTTCGTTATATGACATCAATAATTGATCTCTTTCTACCAAATTCATTTTTGCAAGTGTGAGATGATTACGAAAGCTAAATCGTGCTTATGGATGCTTCATTGTTCAAACAGTCTAAGTATTACATAAGGCATCTCATAAAGTATGAGAATTCTACTTGTTGTCGTGCTGACTATTATGAATGATGACTTGCAGAAGGTCTTCTATAAATGAGTATAGTATTAGCTCAACACGAAAACAAACATACAGTGGTAATTATTTTTGATAAACTGCCAGATGTCTATCAGTAATCGGTATAGTATTCATATCGAGAAAATGACGCTCAGCTTTCAAATGATGTTTGACGCATTTATGGAAGAGAGATACCGCAGTAAGATCCTCGCTCACCATGGTCATCCAAGCTTGCATGTAATTCGACTATCGAGGCGCTTAGTGAAAAGGAAATCAGTGCTAGAAATCGACACCGTTTTGTAATGACTCAGTCTCCACTGATCAGTAGAGGAAATGGGACGATGTGATAGCGCCATTACATGATTACCTCAAAAATACAAAAAATAAAGCAAAGACAAGACAAGAATTTTTTGAGACAGCAAACTAGCTTCAGAACATTCTCTTCTGATGATAATAATCGTATCACTATTTTACATGCTAAGGATTACATTGAGTGCCACTGGACCTCCTGCTCAATAAGATATCGAGGTAAGAAGGCTAAATTATGATCGTCAAAATGTTTATCGATACTTTTCCGTTTTCTCTACCCCAGTTGAGACCTTCGGTAATAGGGCATTTCTTCTGTTGAGGTTCTGTTGAGCGTTCTAGCAATCATTCGATATCTCAGATTAAAAAAACTTGAATAGCATATTCCATTTCTCAAAATGCTTGTCTTTGGCGTCGTCACAGTCCGAAAAGATTTTGTTTACATTGGTGGATTTCTCCCTAGGATAAAAGTTTTTTTATGATCAAATTTTAATCATTAGATGGGGTAAATCGTGGCGATTTTAGTTCCCCTAATAGAAGGCTCCTTTTAAAGCTCTGTAACACTTAAAAAAAGATCTGGGGTTTACATATCCGAATTATTGCTGTTATCGTCACCTCTTAGAAATCAAGGTGTTTTCTTGAATTTCTTAAGTTGCGCGCATTTCCCTTAGAATTTTACTAATTTATTCGGTGGTATAAATTCTGTCTATCAGTGATGTGTTGGGTTTTCCGGAAGGACTTCTTAGTGAACTCTAGCAGCTAGAAGAACATTAGGTATTGCTCTGTGCCACAACGGCAATAGTCCACCACGCATTGCCGGTGTGTGGGACGGGATTTCAGGACATTCACACCAGGCCAACGAGCCATCTCAACATTCGCCACATTGAGTAAGTCATTGCAAGCTGACTACCTTTCGACTGTCATCTGCTTCTCATCGAGTTCACTTGATCATGACCATTTTTGTTTCTCCAACCACTGAAAAAAAAGCCGTCGTGCTCTTACAAAAACACGGCGTTGTACAATCCAAACGTCTGTGCAAGAAGAGGGCATCAATTTTGCTTACAAATTGTTTGGCGGTGTTGCAAGCATGGGCATGGCAACAGGGTCAGTATTAGAGTCGGAAATTGGTTCGAGAACACTCAGCTTTCCTTTGTTGCTGCTTCTCATCTCTTCCACAGTTGAATGGAGGAGTTAACGCTGATTAAATAGCGCAAGAGAAATGTCGACATGAACCACTGCACAGTCTTGGGGAGTAATAACTATTTTCTCAAACTACTTTCGGAGGTAATCAGTCATCTTTATTTTAAGGAGAGTTTGCCAATCTTTGAAATTCAATTAGTTATTTTCAACAAATTTCTTCCTCAGAAAAAAACCCCTGAGCGTATAGAACAATTTTCAAAGTGTCAGGGACAATTCTGACAGTCATCAAAAAATCCACATATGATTTGTTCTGTGGATTTATATTACAGCTAATACACAAACTCTAGCCGACAAGGAGTGCTCATCGAAGGTGAGACCTAAACTTCTTTTGAGCGTTACAGAGCTTAGAAAATTACCTCTCCAGAAACCAAATATATTGTTGAAATCAAAAATTCTCTTTATGTAATAATATAAAGGTAGTTATATGTTAGACGTTGGCAAATTCTTAAGCCGATTTCGTTCACAGAACAAAAATTTTTTATAGGAGTGTTAGTAATTATTCGAAAGCATGAATCTTTGGCTACAATTCTATTTTACCAATTTTTCAAAACACCCTTTCATAACACTGTAGCATCCCAAACAATATTATTTTTCACACTCGCCTTTCGTTTGCATTTTTATCACGCGTATAATTCGCTCGAAGCACAAATGCATATTAGCTCGCAAAGAATTTTTCGTTGTGTCGGAACTACGCGTCTTTATCTGAAGTTTCTGTCGAAGCGGTGTAAAAATTCTTGATAAAATGACAACAGTTGCCTCCATTTTTACGCATAGTGCTACAGATCATTATCGAAGTATGAGGTAGAGCAGAAAATTACCTTACTAACAAGTCGCCCCGGTGATGGCGATGGTACTATGAAATCAGCTTTGAAGCATCAGGACCTCCTGGCCTCCTGAATGTTATCAAAGTGGTCGTATTGCTCATAGTGATTATAAATTGATAAATTTGTTTATTCCTCTTCACAGCACAATGATAAATATTTCAATGTTGCGCTTGTTTCCTGAAAAGACGGCTGGCAGGACAACTGATATCGAATTCTACATCTTCGGCAACTTTATCTACCAGGCAACTCACAAGGCAGGGGACGGGACAGAGACTGAGCGATCTTGCTCTTGAAATGTTGCTATTCATATAAGGAATTTTCACCGCATCGTTAAAAACTGCAGATTTAACCGTAGATTCTGATACTATGAAAAATTCTCTGCACGCTGATTTGTTTTTCGTGCTTCCAGCGATTTATACACTTGAAAAAAAAAACTTGATAAAAGAAGCGGAAAGGCGAGTGTGAAACAAAGTTTTAGTTTGGATGCTATAACGTTACAAAAGGGTGCTTTGAAAAATTGACCACATGAGGTATGGCCAAAGATATTTAAGCATTCGAATGATTACAAACACTGCTTTGAAAGATTTCTGTACAGCGAATGAGACTGGCTAAAATATTTGTCGCCGTCTAACAATCAAATACCAATATAAATCTGATTGTAAGAGACTCTATCCGGCGAGAAATGTTCGAATGAGGAACGAATTTTCAGTTTGACTGATGCAGCGCCAAAAGCAAGCCATTCGAGAAAGAAAATATACTATTCAAATAAACTTAATGTGAGCTATCGAATGCCTAACTACACTTCAAATAAAAACAAAAAAAATGCGTTTATTACCGAAAGCCTCAAAAGAAGTGGCGATAACGAAAAGGTACGTGATTAACAAAACTTTGAGCAACTAAAGCACAAGGATGAATGTCTAGGCATTGATCCATCTCTGAGGATGGGCTGTGCATTCTTATGTGACCTTTACAATGATTCACAGTGGACACATCAATGTATCAAACTAGTGCTGTTTTTCTAACAGACAATTATGTAGCGTTCGACGGCTTTGGAGAGATGGGAGGTTTGGTGGAAATTGAGCGCAGGTTCGATGTATCGGTCAAGTATCTCGCAGGGTATCTTTGATCACTGCGCCACAAGCGCCTTCATTCGACAATCACTACTAAAGGGGGATCAGTTGTACTACTAATTGAAAAATACGATTATCAACAAGGATCTTTGCATATTCTGATCTAATTGAGCTCAGGAACAGAGAATATAAATTAGGTGGTGAAAATGAGACTTACTAGATCTCTTGCAACGAACCATATGCTAGAAGCTCCTTCCTTGAGAAAGAAGAATATTCACCTACTTAGAGAAGCGATTATTCTATACATCGGTAAAATCTTTGTGAGTTAGAAAATTTGCCTCTTAGTGTGAAGCGTATTACCTTCTCTTGCTCATAAGACAAATACGATATAACGAAAACACTCTCAACCATATCGTTATCATTCATGACGGTGCAAAATTCCTCACGGCATTATGATGATGAACGTGGCGCTTATATTCAAGGAATACCCTGCCTCAAGAGTTCAGCAAAAAACTTCTCAAGAAATATGATTAATTTGGCAGTATTATGATGAAGCAAAAAGAAAGCACTTGCACGAGGACATTATTGTAATCAAACTCAGTAGA
>JAHQIW010006779.1:0-174273 GCA_019055375.1 Parelaphostrongylus tenuis | reverse complement strand
TCCACACTATGCTAAATTCTTTGAGCGAGGTCTCAAAATAGTCGGGTGATAGGTATCATTACATATGTTCCATAACAGTCATAAGCCATGCAGTCGACAATCAATCACTCTGAAAGAACGCATTATCAACTTATCTTTTAACTTGACGTAAGATAAACACATCTTCGGCAGTGAAAAATAGTAATAGTAGGGGTGAGCCGCAGGGTATGTCGTGTTTGAATCCAATGACTTGCTATCACTTAATGAGCGGAATAATGTTGCCGAGTGGTTATGATGCTCGCGGAAGCGCAGCGCGAGACTGATCTCCATCACATTCAGGTTACCTTCAAGATTGGAAGGAGCAAGCCCGCAACCACTAGTTCACGACGCTCAAGAAGAAGACGAAAAAACGAGTCGAATGTTGGAAGTATGGGATTTCTAGTGGAAAAAAGCGTGATACGAAGTAAGCAAAAGATAATGGGCAAATGAGTTGTTACTGCAGATAACTCGAATTGAATCAAGCCAAATAATTGTATCTTGACAATCCTAACGTGTAGATCAAGATTTGCCTTCGAGGTGGCAAGGAATAATCCCTTCTACAGCACGTCCTTGATTTGATAAGATACGACAGATAAGGACGAAAGAGATATTACATGATGTAACAGGTCTATTAGATCGTGAAACATGTCTATTACATGATTAACCGAACAATGCCACATGAAGTAACATGTCCAATATACTAGTAGGGCATTCTAGAAGTTTTAGTGCTCGACAAATAAACACCAAATCTATTAACTCACAGTTCACATCTCTGAACAGTACCACCCCCACGCGAGTTTTACTTCAAGAAATGACAGTTCGTAGATATGGTTCTGACAGAACGTTCGCAGTCGGGGGTCTGGTATTTGGTTACACGTACGCTTCGGGGTTTTCGCACGCCTCATCAGTACCACATGCCCGATAGCCCACCTCTGCTATTACTGGGAATCGGCGCCGAACTAGTATCACTCTACGTCAACTAAAAAGATCTCTTGATGTAGCAGTGTAGAGTGATTGTGTTGAGGTTTGGAGAAGCTCGGATTGTGGACTGCTGCAAAGGAAATGATCACGTAAGCATTCTACGACATGCCTAGAAAGACGAAATAAAAGAGAATTCTTTCTTATTTGATCGCTTCTAGTGATGGTATGATTTCATAGATATGCTCAATGATGCAAAGTGATGTGCCAATCGTTTGCGTCAGGCGGGAGTGAAATTCGCATCTCACTCTATTCGAGAGCGGAGGAAGACGAAATCGTCAAGCAGCAGCCGAAGCACACACGTACAGTAAGTCAGAGTGGGAGATCCGAGTAGTTCTGTAGTCGGCATCCTATCGAGGAAATGGAGATGGAGCCGTCCCAAGCTGGTGAACACGCCCAGTTTGGGTCCGCAGAAGCCAACCGGTTGAAATGACACTGACCGTGATCTCAATTACCATGCACGCAACATTACGACAGTAACAATACTGTTTCATATAACTAAAACCAATCGTAGGACCTAAACGAATGGCTCAGCGCCCGACTTACACGATATCGATAGAACGTTAGAAGAGTTTGAAACCGTGAAGAGATTAGTAAAGTATGGACAAAACTAGTAGTGTTGCTCTGAAACGGCGCTTTATATACCACGCTCATCGCTTTGCTTTTCATGAGAATGATAAGATAAGGAAGGTCTGATAAGATATGATACGCCAGAAAAGACAAGGATGAGAGAGATATTACATGTAGTAACACGTCTACTGCAGCATGGACCGAAGAGGATAAGAATGTAACACGGAGTAACATGACCAATAATCTATTAGATCGTTCCATAAGTTGTGGCGCTGGAGCAATAGACACCAAACTTACGAACCAGGAGTGATTGAAACCGCTCACTCTGTACCGTTCAGTTCGAGGGTTAATGGAGGTAGGGGGATTATACGGCTGCAGAAAGGACGGTTAGGAAGTGTTTCGCAAAGCTCAAGCTGGACAGAACAGTCTGAATGATCAGCCTCGCCCGGGCCATCCACAGGAACCTCTATCAATTTTCTGAGCACCATAAGGGTCATTGGGACCCTCAGCTCGGCGCGCCGTTCGGACGGTTACGAAAATTGATACGTGGTGCAATAGAAACTTGGGTTAATTAAGTTCTCAGCGGAACTTTATCATCAATAAATGATGAAATATCACTGATGTACCAGGAAAAAGAAGAGTGCAAATAGCCAAAAGGTATTACCACTGCTATAATGCGTGAAATGATTGAAAACTTTTGTGGAAAATCTCAAGGAAACTGATTGAATTTTGAAAAAATGCTGACATACGCACAGAAAATTGTAATAATGGGACGCGTGAGAAAAGATTTTACATTAGTGCGAGGATTTCGTTGAGTTCCCCTCAAGTTATCACATTTAGTTTCCATGATTCATTAGAAGACGGAGTTTCCGGTGATATTCGAAATCAAAAGTGTTATATTACGGTGCGAAAGTGGTAGCTCCACTTCAGATCTTCCCATTCCGTCTCTGTGTTCTAGGTGCGTCCCATAAGATTTTAGCTGGTTGGTTCAATCGATGCCGAGGTTAGTGGAAACTTAGGCCAGGAAGTATATTACTGCCCCCAGTTCGCCAATGACGCGGAATGCCGGAGCCTTTTGCTTCCGGATCTGTGGACTCTCTCGAGCCACTTCCAAAAACTGGCTAGGAGGTGAGCGCGCTTCTCAGCATACGGCTTCAGTCTGATTCCACTCGTGGAAGAAATCGAAGTTCCAGAAAGTCAGGAGAGGTAGAACTCTGGCTTCCGACACAAAAAAGTCTCATGAGTCCTATGCGCCATTTCTGGTAGTGTCAGGATGTACGTGCGCAACTGACACACTTTTCAGGCAGGAAACTGCGCTGTATGTCTGCCATGTCTCATCGCCTGATAATCAGGAGAAAGGCTACTGCGTATTCCAGTCGGTTTTCAGTCGTAATCTCTCTCACTAGTGACACGAAGAGGAAATCGCTTCAGCCGGTTTTTGAACTCATATGCTTTACTCGAGACATTCAAATGCGAGAGACTGAAGGAGTAGAAAACTTGCGCTTTGCGATAAAATTCATACAGTAACTCTGGCTTCGTGGTTTCATCGTTCTCTGATCGAGATCTCTTTCCAATACGGTCTTCTGTCGACGCTGAACAAGTGATACAACAGCAATATGAGGCAGGGTGGCGCAGCGACTAGTGGTGCAGAGCTTCAGAAAGCGATTTGTTAGATAATACTTGGGTTCGACCCCTTACCCCAACATTCTCTTGCAATAAATCAATTGAACACCTAAGGACGCCATAGACTGGCTTCATCGAGAATTAGAAGCAGGGTTGTCTCTATTGGGGTTTTAGAACGTTCATTATGTAGACGAAATCCTCATTCAGCAGCCCGAAGCAAAACCTATTTGAAATTATCAAATTATTTGCAGGCTTTTGGTGGAGGATCCAGGAATTCGATAAAACAATTCGATCTACTTTAGATCTTTTTATTTGACCGCTTTTAGCGGTGGTATGATGTCATCAATATATTCTGTGATGTAGAGCCATATGCAAAACTTTTCATCAATTGGGAATCGAACCTACATCTCACTCTATCCAGGAGCACGAGCTCTAATCCGTTTTGCCACCTTCTTTTTGCGGGAGTTAGTAGTGCAACGGGTTGCTGAACACGTTCCCGGATAAAATGAGATGTGGGTTCGAGTCCCGCCTGACGCAAAAGCTTTGCATATCACTCTACATCAGAGGGAATCGATTTGAATACAAAAGGTGCTGGGATTTGTAAAGAAAATTGTAACTGCGGGTCGTGTAAAATAAACGAAAATAAATAAATAAGAGCATCAGCGCGGATGCGACGAGGGCTGTTGCTGTCCATTCAAACGGTAGTTCTTCGCGCCGTGGCGCGAATTCAAATCGCGGGCGACGCGGGTAACCAGTTCTGACCCGAATCGCCAAGGAAACCCAAGGTCTCATCACGTTCTTAGGTGTTTTTCTGACTAATTAATATTTATTAAGAGGCTACTATTATTATCATTACAATTATCTTATTGTTATTACTATCCAAAACAGTAGCTATCTGTTGCCTGCTCATCAAAAAAAGGTAAATATCGATTATTTTTGTCGTCCTCTGCATTCACTCCTTCTTTTCGTGATTTTTTAGCAGTTTCTAAAAGCGTTGTAATCTGATAATATGTCTTGAGCTCAACATATTTCTTGCATTAGCGTGGCTACCTTCCAATCACTCGATAAACTCTGAAATCATGGAAGAAAAATGTCCCGCGTTGAGCTTCTTTTTCAGGGAAGCCTCTGCGTGGCTGACGGGGATTTTAGATGTTTACATTCTTTTTCCCGGCTGAAGAGCAGCTTTTCCTAGGAGTGTCAGTAACCATTCGAAAGCTCAGACTTGAGGCTACAGCCCCACGTCGACGGTTTTTTAAAACACCCCTTCATAACGCTGTAAACTCCATACAAAACTAAGCCTTAGACGCGCATACTTCTCGCCGGATAGAGCTCTTTCTTTAGATTATTGGTTTATTTGCTGCTCTTCAAAGAAATGGTCTTACCAGAAAATAAGCACCATGCCAGAATCAGCAAACATTGCGCTGTCGAATGATTACTATTAGTCTAAAGAAAGAGCTTTGTCCGGCGAGAAATATACGCGTCTGAGACATAGTTTTGTATGGATTTTACAGCCTTATAAAAGGGACTTTTCGATAACCGACGACGTGGGAATTTAGCCTCAAGTCTCAGCTTTCGAATGGTTACTCACACTCCTGTGATGTGTTCCTATTCACCGAATGAGATCGGTTTTTCATTTGGCCCATCACAACCACAAAATAGCCTTTTTCCTTTTCAGTTTTATGCAACAAAAAAGCCTGGTCAGACTGTAAGGATTGTGGCGAATGGAACAGTTCTATACACCGATGAGAAGTCCGATGAAATCACGTCGTCGACGGGCCATTTCTCCATCCAATTCGAAGATACCCAGCGATTCCGGCTCTTCTTCTCCTCATAATGTAATTCATCATTTCTGAATATATCGGACGTATTTACATTTCGTAGAATTCAACAGCGCGAAGACTCTGCCACTCCTTAATTGTCTTTTAGAACTCATTCTTTTTATTTTTTTTGGTGCTATGAGGTACTTTTCTGTTATCGCGACGCATTTTCTCAACCACTTGAAGACAAGACTCTCCTTTCTTTTTCCCTTCTAGACTGTTGGTAATCATTCGATAGCTTAAATCTCGATGGTTTCGAAATTTTTACTCGACTGCTTTTTAGCGGTGATATGATATTATAGATATATCCGGTGATGCAAAGTAATGTGCAGAACTTTTGCGTCAGGCGGGACTCGAACCCGCATCTCACTTTATACGGAAGCGCGTGCTCTAGTGCGAGTGTTTCACTAGTGATGCCCGTTTTCCCATCACACTTTCCACGCTACAACGCATCTACCTGTTAGCAACCAACCGTCAACGGTCTGGCCCAGGTAGTCGGTATCGACATTGAACTGCTAGGATTTCAAAATTGCAGTTTTTTGAAAAAAGAAACCTCTTGAAAGCGGTGTAGCAGCCAAAATAACATTGAATAACATACTTGGAGTGTTTTGCTTGCATGATAGGGTTTCTAAGTGGCTTTTTATCAAATTTAAATGATCAATCGATGGCACAACTGTCGGTGATTCTGAAACTTAATTTGATTTTTGAAACGGTCTCCACAGAGCACTGTGAGAACAAAAAAGGGATTATGTTTCACACTCGAACTCGTCGCTTTTCAGGGCAGCTTGAGCATTTTACTCAGCGTTTGTTCGCATGTGATTTTTGTTAATATTTATTATTATTATCTAGTTTATGGTTTTCTCTCCGTTTTTAAGAAGAATTCAAGATAAAACACATGATTCTGATAGTCTATGATTTTCTCCACATGTTCATATACTTTTCATACATAGGCCTGAGCTTAGTAGTCTGTTTTTTTAACTGCATTTTTAGTAAGGAAAAAAAAAGAAATGTCTTCGAAACGGATGAATAATTTGAAATTAGAGACGAAATCACGCGACTACGCGACGCTGATCGTAGGGCTCTTTCATTCTTCCTGCTTTTAGCGCATTAAGAGGCCCTTTCAAAAAAATAGGAGTGCACCATTAAAATCGCCGAGATTCAAGCTTTCGAGTGATTACTAAACGTCGAGGGCGGAAACTTTGTTCAACAAGAAAAGCCTTTGAAGAAAAATATATCGAAATAAGGAAAAAGTACAGTTTTTTGACATTGTTTGTAGTGGTAACATACTCCAAGGAATTCTCACAGGTTACTGGAGTTGAAATGAGCGAGGAGCAAATGAAATCTAAGATTTCGGAGCTGAACAATACAATCGGAGACTTACGCACTACCATAAAGGTACAGATAAATTTTGTATTGGGTTGGCAAGAAATTTTCCGACCTTTTTCGTTTTCGTTGATTATTTTCTTGGCTTTTTGAGTCTTTGTTTTCACTGTCATGTAGAGCAGCTTCTTGTGGTTATCATGATATATGATACTTGTTCATTTGTTTTAAGATGGATTTGTCCCGAGAGCAGAAACGTTTGTTGACGCTACACGAGAATCAATTGGGTTCAAAAGCTGCTGTAGCACCCAGCGCTACTCGTGTAGCATCAACTATCGTGTTTACTCTTGGGACAATTTTAAAAGCATATATAAGTGTTATATATCAAAATAACCGCAAGAAGCTCTAAGTCGATAGTAAAAAGAGAAACCTAAAGACGTGAAAATCATTCAACAGAAGCGGAAAAATCCGGAGAATTTCCTATCAATCCATTGATTATTTCAGAGGAACATTCTGATCAAATCTCAATATTCTTTTCCATTGCAACAATTTCGTGACTACTTGCGGCTGAGGCTCCGCTGAGATGACTGATTTTTATTCCTAACTTTTCTGTTTTTGTTTATCTCTATCTCTTATCTGAACTCTTGACTTCTTGCCGATCTTCTACATAGCGCCAAATTGTTATCAGACTTGTATTTTGACTAAACGTACCACTAAATCAGTTTCTGGAACAAAATATCCACATAGCTAAACTGTGCAGACATAAATCGTTACCTCGTGTGATTAGCGGACACAAGGCGATAGATTACATCGAAGAAAGAATGGTGGCATAGCGCTTGCATCGGAGGTGCAGTGGCAGCACGCGTCTGCGGCAAGGGTGAGCCGCGGGCTCAACTCCCAGCTAATGCCGAATGTTTTGCAAACCAGTCAGCAATCTTAGAAATTCAATCAGTATCGAATAGCTGCTAATTTGCTACTAAACTTTTATATATTAAGCTTCATCTGTTATGGTTATGGAAGTTTGGCTGAGGGATTACATGTCAATTTGACTCTTCCAATTTCTGAAGAACACGAAATCGCCGAAGCGTCAGTCATTATTGTCGTCTGTGGTTTGCTGAATAGATTGTTAGCTACCTCAGGTGCGCATTTGGCGCAGTGATTAGAGGTACTTCGTGTCTCACACAAGGTCGATGGTTCAATCTGACGCTCGCGGCTCACCAAACCATCCATCCATCCGAGGTCGGTAATCTGGTGCTAGACTTGTCTGGTACGATAAGCAGCTTTGATTCAGTACAGCAGAAGGCCACCGCGAGTCATTTTAAAGGCCAAATATGCTTCTAATGACCTCAAACGAAGCTAAAAATTGAAGACATATGCGTGGCCCATCCCTGAGGAATTGATCAACGGCGAGAGCTTTTATACTCTTACTTTTATTAACTATCTTGTCTTCCCAAAAAAAGAAATACGGAGTTACTTGCGAATTTTGCGAGGTTGTTGAATAGTCGGTTTTGGGAATGTGCAGACATAGTCAAACATGAAGTTTCGCTTATCATTGTCTGTCTTGCAGTGCTTGGAAAAAGACATGAGATCGGAGTTGAACGAGAGTATTCTGATAGAGGCGAACAATCGTATCAGTGCCAATGAATCTCGGATTTTCCAGTAAGAGACCTTATTGCCTTTCGCTATTACTCTGAATCTTATTTGCCTTATTTCGTTCCAGAAATGATATAGCATTCTATGAACACGAAATAAGGGATATAAAAGAAAATCTCCGGAAAGCTAAAGATGAACTCTCTTCAGAGAAGAGTAGACGATTGACTGCGGTTCGTTACTATCTCAGTTATCAATTTGTTGATAAAAAACAAATTTATTTGGATCATCCTCTCAAAGTTCCAAAGTTCCCTCTTGATATCACTGTACAATCTTTCAGGAAGACAATCTCAGAAGACGAATTATAGAGATTGAAGAACTGGAGCATAAATTGAAGTCAGCTAGTGATCTGACGAACAGACTTCAGGAGAAGGTATGTCAGTGTCTATGGCGATACAATGTCAATATCATTACTCAAATACCAGTCTCTCCCACATTCTTCTTATTTTTATGCTTCATTTTTATTCTTATTTTATGATAAGATTGTTCGTTTACTTGCGAGTCTTAGAGGTTTCACTTAGTCAGTAGGACTCCAGGGTTAACATTCAGAGACGACATGTTGTATAGTTCTGAATACAAGTAACTAGGGTAAGTCAAATGTTGAAAAGCAAAGCCTTTTTAGCTTAGAAATTATTGAAAATTGCCTGGTTGCTCTTCCACGCACGACTTTTTTTTATCCTTATTTTCAGTATTTGCAGCTAGTGGATAAAGATCAAGTAATCACACAACTTGGATCCGACGTAAGTGCCGCTAAACTTGAGATTTCAACCCTAGAAGCGAGGCTCAATAAGGTCCTTTTTTCTGTTTTCGTCTCTTTCATACTTACGTCTTACGTGGCACAGACATCTCATCTTAATTAGGAAGGGTTAACCTTAATTTTGAAATTGTTTCAGGGTCGTCAGGATTTGGAGGAGGCACAAATGCGAAACAGAACGTTATCACTTGAAATCACCACTCTCAAGTCCGCCTTGGCGGATTGTAAAGAAGAACTCCGTCGAAATCTTGATGATGTTAAGGATCAGAAAGAAAATATGGCGAAGAGAGAAATCGATGTACGTCATCTAGTTTTTTTTTTTCTTATTACACCTTTCCATTCCATTTTGTGTCTAACACACGGCACACTAAGTTAATATACGGTTTTCTTAGCTCAAGTTGATATTTGGATAACTGGAGTATTCAAGAAATTATTAACTTCTCATAGTTCCAGACAAGATTTTGATCTTGCTTAATTTTATGCGTAGTTCTCATACATTGTCCTTTCACGCTTGATAATTAAATGTGGAACTAGAGCGTTTAAAAAAATTAATAGCAAGATAGTTTTGGGCTTTCGAAACTTTCGATAAAAGAGCGACATCTACAACTGCAGATGGTAGACTGGGAAACAATGTCGTGTCATGTACGACAAATTTTTGCTTGTTTGGGTGCTTTCGTCTACAAATAATTGATTTTGATACTATTTTCCTTGTGAGCCAACCCGAAGTTGTTATAATAGAATTTATCCTGACGGCTGACGTCTCGACAATTCGGCCTTCTCCAAAGCCTATTGAGGTTAGGCTCCCCACAACCCACTTACCAAACACATCCACCAATTCAGCAGAGCAAAATTACCCAACCTAGATTTCATTTTCGTCGGAAGACAAACATTCCAAGCATTCCTCGTTCACTGAGTTGTCTAACCTGTTCGGGACCGTGGACCAGTCTCTTTTGCATCCCTAGCCTTCAGTATAGCGACAATGAACGGTCTCCTCCACCTCCAGTGCATCTCTAACTCTCAGTGTGAAAACGCATTGAGTGTATTGTTGTATTATTGTTATTATTATTACTATCACATATAACAACATAGCATGTTTACATATAAAGCAACATAGGAGATTAACAATATTACAATTGCAATGATACGATAATAGGTATTTATATGTTAGGCGGTGAGAAAGGAGAAACCGAAAGCGCTGAATAAGAACTTTTCTAAGATTGTTAGTAATCATTCGAAAGCATAAATTGTTGGCTAGAGGTGTATTGGCCGATTTTCGACAAGACCCTTTTATAACGCTGCAAAGTCGAATCAAAATTATGTTTTACGTGCTCATATTTTTCGCCAGACAGAGGTCTTTTCTAGACTAATAGTAATCATTCGATAGCGTATGATTGAAGGATTCCAGCGATGCGCTTACTTTCTAGAAAGACCGATTCTCTGCAGTGTAGCAAGAAAAATAAGAGCAAATTCATATATGCGAGCAAGGGGTCTAGACTTTTCCACGTGGTGTGGGGGGCGGCGCAGGACGGATGTGGCTGTTTCAACAGGTCAACCGATCGACTGGCCTCTCCGCGGGCCACAGGAAATTGCGATTTTTATAATTCAAGTCCAAATTGTTTCTCGAAACGCCAAATTAATCGCCTGACGCTAATACAAAAAAATCTTCCCTGCACGTTCATCTGCTTTTCGTGCTTCCAGTGAAATAATAGTTGAATTGCGCGGCCCATGTCAGACTTATAGAAGCGTCTTTTTGAAAACCGGCCACATCGGCTCTAGCCAGAGATTCAAGCGTTCGGATCACTGAGGACACTCCTACGAAGAAAGCTTGTGCAGCAAATGAGATCCAATATTCATTTGTTTCGCCTTAAATAATAATCAAAAATCTGAACTGCGCATTTCGGCTAGACGTTCTGAGTGCTTGTAATTTCCAGAATAGATCGCTAAAGCGCTCAGTGGGGTCGTGGGCAGATTTTTTACACGCTTGCAGTATGAGCCCCAGTCTTTGTTGCATAATGGAGCGCCGAAAGGACAGTTGTGATAAGAAGTTAAACGCCGGATTCTAGGTCCGATACTTTGTCAGTAACTTCCTTGAGGGTGCCCATGCAGCTTTCTTTCGTCTAATTCCTCTTTCATAATAAACCCGATGTTCACTGAATGTCCAAAGCACGCTTACGGGGTTGTCTCTGTCTAAAGCGCATTCCAGTCACAAAAATAAGAGCTTAGAAAGAGCTTAGAGATTAATTAATGTCTTCTAAGACTGTTTCGTTCATACGATATTGTCATCAAAATTTTCGGTACGGTGCCGTTATCACAGACCATTTATCAACTCTCTAGAGATTAAAAGCTTTTCTTTTCCTCCCCAGTCTGAACTAGTCATTCAATAGCCCATATTTAAGAATTCCGACCTAAGTTTTTTCGAGAAAGCCTTCTTAGATCGGTGTAGCTGCAAAAATAAGATCAGTTCTCACAGTTGACCCGGCTTATTTGCTCAGTTACGATTTGTGGATCGTCTTTCTGAGATCATTCGCTTTATCACGGAATAGGTTGTCTTCGTGATTGCTTATCATTATCAGTCAGCAATCAACAGCAAATAGAATGCTTATCATTATCAGTGGCCAATCAGCAGCAATCGTAGTGGTATATAAGCGGCACTGCCGAGTGGGTTCTCACTCGACTGGTACTCTCGTTCCCAAAATTCGACACGTCCCGACTACAAAAACCATATCGTCTCTATAAAGACTATCTTCCTAAACTGATGAGCATGCACGAGGTTGTTAGAAATGTTACAACCTCTTGTGTGCTCGTCAATATAGGGGAATATTCACTGTTCCTGCCGGGGTGAAGGCGGTGAGTTTTAGGAAAATCAATTGGTTATGTGCTAGCTAGTACACGACTGACTGCTGCAGGTTTTATTGCCACCAATAAAACAGGTCAAACCGGATGACTATCTATTAACAATACCCGTGTAGAGTAAGACCCTTCGGGTGAGGATCCCTTATTCAAGCGGTGTCCAAGTCTAAAATTTCACTAAATGTGGGTATAAAAGCCTACATCACATCGACGAGACTCTAAGCCAACCACGCGACTTAATCGTGCTATGACTTAGGCGAACATGTTGAATTTAGTCCAATAAAAATGACAACCTGTGTTAGCTGATTAATCTGAAAAGATCGGACAACACGCTCGAGAGAATTGAGTGGTGAGTAAAAATTCGACCTCGGATGGGATTTCAATCGTCGTTTCACACATACCGGAGGCGGTTCCCTCATTACAGCACCAAGACAACCGATCACCCACCACTCATTCTTCATTTCACTATCTTAGCGCTATCAACCATCAACCGTTAACAGGTTCGGTCGGGTGAGCACAAATGCTTTGTAAGCCCAGTCAAGCTGATAGCCATTGTGCATATATAATACTAAAGATTCGTTATGTTTTAACTGCTCTTTTCGCAGTGTTGTGATAACATATTTTGAGCCTTTCATGAAGCCTGTTATGGCAATTTTACGGTGCGAGATACGTGTTTCGGCATTACAGCCTCGTCAGTTGCTCCTTTCGTCTGAGCCAATCCTAGGGGGGAGACCCCTCATATACAAAGAAATCTGAGAATTTATCGTACAATTATTAAATGGAGATCTGCTTTTTGGAAAGTTTGTACAGAATTTTCTCTATCTCATAAAGAACGCTATTCACCTTTCATCGTTAGCAACCACAGTAGATCAAAGTAATAATTTTGAGGTAATACGCTGCGTTTGAATAAGGATCACGATGTCTTCGGAGACACGAGGGTTCTATGGGAACTTTTTAACAATACATATGCCCTTTATTTTTCAATAGATGGTTATAATCATCTGCTGCTGTGCGACAGTGAACAAATTTGGCAATAAATTGTCGCCTAGTCAAATCGTATCTTCTGTGGTTCTGGTGAGGAACCGATGGAAAACTGTACGTTTGTGCTGTAGCTTCGATAATAGTCAACTAATGTTTGTATATAAGCCGGGTTTACACTTTGGTCGAGAAGCTTTGTTAGGATTGCATTTGTTACAACGTTGGCAAACGCTTTTTCTAGTCGATATAGATCAGGACAAAGGGCAAATAGAATCTCCTAGAAACTTCAGTAACCTCTTACTCGGTTTAGATATGGTCTATGTAGCAGATTCCTGTTAGAATCGTGCTTGATTAATCGATAATACCTTATTCAAGGTCTTTCAAAGGCGCAAAAGATTAGTGCTCGTTGAAAGCTTGTAGAGTACATTCAACATACATATCGGGCAATGGTTATATCTCTTTCGTTTACCTTCTTCGGTAGAGTGACTATGCGCTTCGTTCTCCACTGGTTTGGACCTACCTCTTTTTGGAAGCAAGACATATGGGTTGCAAGAAGTACATGTATTTTGTGGCTTCCAGCTTTGACGAAGTTGGTGATAATACGATCAGCCCTGAAGCTGTGACTATCTTCATGTTTTCTGTCGCAACTCTCACATCAGAGAACAGAATCCCGGGCAGTTTTTTTGCAGTGGGAATTTCGGGGCTTAAAGAGGCGGTTGTGGGGCAAAGAATATTGGTCAACTACTTTCGCATTATTAATTTCATATCATAATACGGCCTATTGATACACCCTTCTTCGTTCATCGTTGCGAGTAGCGGAACATCATAATGATACAGATCGCGACGGCTTTCCTTCACAGTAGATCGTCTACGCGCTGCTTCTCGTAACTTTCTCTGTTTGTATCGGCTTGATTCCTCGAAGACCTTTGGCTGGCATTCATTACCGGACGTGTTTGATATGTTGCAGTAGGATCAAGCTTCAGTGTTCTTCTCTTCTTGAGCAACATCTCAATGGTGATGGAAAGGCAGCTTGAATATCTTGTTCGAGGAGCCAAGACAAGATCTGCTCAAACTTCAAATCCTTTACCAACCAGCTTATAGTCCTTTGTTGTATCTTTATCTGTCCACCAATCGTCATCTGAGATAAGGGTTTTATCGACGATATCCTCGTTGCACGGTGATGACGGTGATCGGATTAGTACAGAATCCAGGTACTACAAAGGTCTCATACAGACATTATTTGCAGTCATAAGGTTAAGTTCGATCTTCGCATCACTTCTGCCGTTAAGAAACTCTAATGTCATGGAGATTTTTCTCTTTTTGAGAAACGATATACCACGGAGCAGATGTGCTTCGAACATGAGTACAAGATGGTTTCAATTCCCATTTAGATCCACATCAAACTTTCCTATTCCGCATTTGTTTTCGTTGGCTCTTCATATTCAGGTTTTGAAACCTCTAGTGACGAGTTTATAGAACTTTTTGTTGCTAATTACTTCTTCCAGCAGGTTGCAGACGGGTGTGTTTGCTATCATCACCTACACAAGTTGGTGTGTAGATAATGGTACTGATTCGCTTTTGACGAGGAAATTGGAGAGGAATGACTGAACGTTACGATAAGATTTCCTGGAAGTTTATTAGTTAGCAAGTACTTAGGTGTACGACGTAGCCAGCGCCTCCACCGTTTTAGAACTTCCTTCCACTAATGACGAGAATTCTGTCATCTAATTATGTGTCGGTCTTCCTACTTTACATCCCTTGTAGGCAAGACATGGAATTTGATCCGACCAGTCTCAAGAAGATCGTATAGGTGGGCGTCTAAGAAAATTTTCCTGGTGTTATAGATGCAAAAATCAGTTTTTATGGCGTGTCGTAGACGTGTTCATTTTGGCCTTTTCCTTTGGCGTCCCGTTGAACACTAGATTTGGTCGCGTATCATCGCCCGACGTTTAGATGGGAGCACCCAGTGTGCAGGGTACTGAGGCAGCAATTTTCTTGCTGATCCACCTGTTTCTGTTCTCTGGAGTCCTGAGGTCAGCTTAACCAAGTGGATCCGCAGGTCGTAACCATACCACGTTGTCGCTGGAACTTGAGCTGGAACAGTGGATTTGCCACCTACGACTAATTGATAGTGGGACATTAGTAACTTCTAATATGAATTCTTTATTAAGCTTTACGTGCGTTGCGGCAGTAACGCCCGCCTGATCAAAGCCGCACTCCGCATTATTCATCCCCTACTTATGGTACGGAAGGGGAAACATGTTTTGGTCAAAACTGTGTGAATTAGCGGTTTTATTAGTTTTTCTGACTGGAACGTGTTTTTTCGTCCTTCTTATAGGTAGAAGTGGCTAGTAGGGTGTGCGGCTTTGATGAGGTGGTTCTGTTCCTACTTGTGAAATTCGCTTCTATTCTAAGGGGCGCGCGTAGCGCAGAGGTTAGAAGCGCCGTGCGAAAAACGTGGCCGTTAGTTCAATTTTACGCGCTTGACTTAATAAGCCTTCCATATCAATAGAGTCGGCACATGGGTGTCAGATTTGTCTGGAGGGATAGCAGTACTGACTTTATATATGCATTCATTTATCTCTGACGATGCTCAGTAAATTTGAATGCATAGCGCATTCGTCAATGATTGATTAGACGAGAGCTTCCATTTTCGATAGAGTTTAGAATGAGCTGATGCCTGAGGTTGAATTGTTGTGTACCACCCAATATTTTTAGATGGATGTCTGCTACGTTATACTACTTCTAGAAAACGGTAAGATAATGAATTTTATGAGCAGATTTATCTTTAATTGACGGATTTAGCGGTAGTATAATGTTGCAAGTATATATCCACTAATGGTGAGTGATGTTCAAAAATTTGAACGTCCAGCGGGATTAGAACTTGTATCTCACCCTTTCCGGGAGCACTTCGTAACCAGTACTCTAGCGACGTTCGTTCTACCGTCACTCTAAATTCATATAGATTATATATATGGAGAAATCTGTGAGCCTAAGTTCTGTGTCTGTATGTGCCTACCCGACCAAACCCGTTTACGGTTGGTTGCTGACATCTTCGATAGGATATTGAAGAAAGAGTGGTAGCAAAAGTGGTGGTCTTGGTGGAGTAGTGGCAGCACGCACTTTCGGCAGGGAGAAAAGCTGAATCAATTTCCGCTTAGGGTCGATTGCTTGCGTGCCACTCACTATTCCTAGATGAACTGAGATATTTTGGTTCAATGTCCCATTATCCATTTATTTTCGCATAAGATGCATTGTATTCAACAAATCCCTGGCGTTATGTTCATTGTTGTCGCATTTATTTCATTCTATCTGTCAAAGTGTGTAGTAATTGCTATTGTTTAAACTAAGAAAGTGGGCTGACATGAGTAAGTAACCTGTAGCATGAAGTACATGTGGCCATTTGACTTTGGTCTAATTAGACCATTTTACCAAATTTGGAGAGATTTTTGAATTTCTACGTGTTTCTTCTTCTTTCAGCTTCGACGAAGCTTGGAGTCGAACTTAGTGACTCACAATATCTCGACATCTCGCAGCCTCATCAACGCGTTCCAGTGTCTGTCCTCTCAAATAGCAACTATTCAGAAGACGCAGTTGCCAATTGAAGTGATTCCTCTAACTCATATTTTTGTCAATCTAATCCTTTTATGACATGTGTTTTGAAGCAGCTTCGATATCGGTAAAACATACTTCATTTGCAAATATACATTTGAAAATGTTAAGTGGTATGCAAAACATTCGACCTCAAGCGGGAATTGGATCCGCGTCTCACCCATACCCCAGGGTCATGCTACCACTACCCTACAGAGGCCACCGCTTTGTTACCACTCTTTCTTCGATATGAACTATCGAAGCAGTCAGTAACCAACCCTTTGCGGGTTTGGTCTGGCAAGCACATAATCGACATTGAACTGAGATAAGCTGAAAGCCATTGCGAAACTGCAGGCGCCTTTTTTGTTAATTTTTCTCCAGAAATTTCCAATCCCATGGCATTAAACGAGCAAAGTAGATTTCGTTTTGGATTTTTTTTTCTGAAATTTATGGTTCTTTCTATGTATAAATGAAGTCTTAGCTTTCAAATGCAGACACCATATGTCTTCTGGGTGTTTTTTGGCCTGGATTTGTTGAATAATTAGTGCGACCCGTTGACAAGTCCTCGCTTTTTATTACAAGCTAATAAATTCTTTGCAAAAATGATCTTTATATTTAAGCAATTAGCTGATGTGCAACACAAAATTGGCGAACTCACTGCGACCAATAAGTTTCTGGAAGGGAAGGTCATGGAATATAAAGAGAAAGAAGACGCTTTATCGAAGGTATTCATTTCAGCATTTTTTGAATAATACCATAAGAACTCAAATGTCCGACTATTTCTAAACCTCGGCATGATTGAAGGTATTCAAAATTTCTCACAAACTATCCTTTTCTTTATTTGAAACTTGCACAAAGTTGGTACTTTCTTTCTTTTCCTCAGAACTCGATGGCTAACGTTTCGGCGGCAACGCCTTCGTCAGAGCCTATACGCATATATCATACCATATCTGATTACCCCGTTAATATTTCTCATACATCAAAAATCTAGTAGGAAGGAAATCAGCAGTCTAAACATTCTAAAAAACCCCACCTTCTTTACTTTTATGAGAGCGATCACCGGTCTAGTGTGACGGCATTCCCCCCTCCTATTCATTTCTGGTATTCTGTGGTTTATCCAAAAAGCCTCAAGGGTTTTTTGCGCTGATGTTTTTTATTCTTGACCAGGATTTTCACCACCACGTCAAAGACCGTATCGTCATGTTTTTCCACTTTGTGTGTTCCCAAAGGTCTTTGCTGTTGTCTTTGCCATCTAAGGTTCTTTGATGCGGATCCGAAGCGACTTCCTGTCTCGCCAATGTATTCTTCACCACATGTTGTGCAAGATATCATGTGTAATGTACCCGAACTCATGCAATCTTTTTCTCTACTAATGGGGCATACTTTACAATTGTCAATCTTACAAAAACGGTCGTACAAGCGGTTTCGAGCCAATTGGCGACGTAAGTTATTAGAAGGAATTTCTATGAATCTTACGGAGTTTTCACGACTACTGTTTCTTAAACACCTTGAATAACTGCGCTTATCTCATTCGTCATAAATGGTAGTTTCAAAAGTATCTTCCCGTCTGTTTGAAACAACATCGTTCTCGTTATTGATATCATGGAGCATAACTCTTTTTATTGACCTAACTTCAGTGGCTGCTCTTTCGTAGCCATCTGAAATGGCTATCTTTTGTGCCAAACGTAGTGACTCTTCTCTCTCCCCACTACCTGTACAATCACTTGTAGCCGTTCGGTACATGTTTCGAACGAGCGCCATTTTTGCATGTGAGGGGTGGGAGGAAAGGTAGTGCACTATTATGTTTTTATTACTTGGTTTGAGACACCATTTTGTTCTGTAGCCACTTTCAGAAAGGTGAATTTGAACGTTCAAAAAGTGGAAGCCAGTTTTCTCTAGGTTTCTCCCGTGCAAACCTAATGTGTGCTGACTGCCTGTTCAAACGATCAAAAAATATGTTCACCTCCTCCTTTGTCGAGCAGATGATAGGACAGTCATCTATTGTGGGGAGGGGAGGAATGCCTAAACATGATAAGTGGCATAGCACCTTATCTCAGATTCATCTCCTAGTCTGAGGGCGGTTTATTTTGTAAATTGTGTCACACTAGACCGGTGACCGCTCTCATAAAAGTTAGTAAGATGGGGTTTTACAGAATGACTAGATTGTTGATTTCTTTTTCACTAGATTCTTGATCTATGCGAAATAGTAACCGAGTAATCAGATATGGTATGACACATGCGTCTAGGCTCTGACAGTGGCGTTGCCGCCGAAACTTTAGCTATCGAGTTTTGAGGAAAAGAAAGAAAGTACCAACCTTGTGCATGCTCTAAATGAAGCAAAAGACATTGCCGTAAGAATTTTCCCGAACGTCCAGCATTCCGTATTGGTTGGGTCCAATTCACAAGAGAACAAAAGTTTGATTAGATTTATTCTTTTTTTGGCCACACCTGCAGTTAGTCACCTCAGACGATACCAGGTGTAGTCGAGTGCATGGCGCATCCCTTAGGGATTGATCAACATCGAAAGCTTCCTCCTTTATCTTTTATCACACTGTTTGGTTCAACACGTGTATAACATGTCAGCCTGCAGTGTTTGGTCAACGTGGCATCCGTTCACCTCACTGTATCGTCTTCGTTTTGTCGTATTTTCTGCAACTTTCTATTTTAGCAGCTTATGGAGGCGCAGGAAGGTAGAGAATTGGCCAGATTAGAGCTAGCAGAATTGCAAAACAAGCTGGTGGAAGTCGAGGGTAGTTCTTCGCTTATGCACAAGTATCTTCTCGAGGAAACAAATAAGGTGCATGTTTTCTCCAACTGTCAGTTTTTCATGTTCCTACTCATTTGTTGCTAAAATCCATTGTGCGCTTTTGCTACTAGCTTTTCACTATTCAGATCAAACAGCAGAAAGCTGACCTCCGATGTGAGCTTCTGGAGCTTCGACGAGACTATAACAAACAGAAAGAAAAGCTCGAAATGGTGCTCTCATTCATTTCTACGCCTTAAAATATTTTTTTGTCCATTATGTCACTTTTGAAGCTGGAGCAAAATCAAAAGGATGAAGAAGAGATGAAAAAAACTTCATTCGGAACTGGAGTCATGTCGATTACGTGAAGATAGTTTCAAAAAGGCGGAAACTCGTCTATTGGACGAACTTCGCTTTGCTGAAGAAAAAGTGAAGGAACTCGAAAAATCTGTAAGCCTTATATTTTCAGTTCAGTCTTTATCTTCGTATCCAGCGATTTTATATGAGTCCCATGTCGTTTTTTTCCCGTTACTTGCTTTCATTCTTTTTTATAGCTGAGTTCGATGCGAGACGATATCACGAACTTATCTGTTGAGAAAGATATTAACCGTGAACTTCGGGAAGCACTCAGAAAGGCTGAAGCCAAGGTGATAGAGTTCGCGAAAACATTGGAAGTAGTGGATTCACAGTGTGAGCAGTTCAGGGTGAGTGAATTTTTTCTAATCTGGGGTATAAAAGATCAGTTAACAGTTTGACGTGTACGCGTGAAATGAGGACTCTATCTTAGAGAAGAATTTTAGGAGCTGAAGAACCGAGCTGAGACAAGTAGACAGAGAGCAGAAAATGAGCGTGAAATCATGGCCACCAAGGTGATTCTGGTTGAAGATTTGAGGGTGTAACACCCTTTGGTCATGTTATGACCAACTTTATAAGCAAAATTTTAGCTGCGTGAAGTCGAACTTGAGCTTGAACGTCAACGTGCTTCAGAGGTTGAGGTCAATCAATTGAGAGCTGAAAAAGAACGTTTGGAAAAGAAAGTCTGCTACCTTAATGTAAGGTTGTTTAGTTAAATAGATAAGTGGGACACCATTCTTCACATACTTTGGGGTTGTCGTTGTTTTTTTTCTCGAGATAATTTCCTCTGAATGTAAATAACGGAACATTTCCTAAGTATCTAGGCATCATCTTAGTACCACATACAAGCAGTCTTTTCTGTACAGCCAAAGAGTCGCGTTTCTACTTCACCAAGCATAATGAGGAAAAATTTTGCATTGAATAACTTAACACTCATGTTAGTATAAACATGTTGTTTGGTTGTCCTACAAGAGTCCCGATGGTGTTTTTTTGCTGCTTCTTGTCTTCTGGAGAGTTTTCTTAAGTTTTCATTCAAATTTCTTGAGCATCCTAACTCAACATATGGAAGATTTTTATTTTGATTTAGCCATGAATCAAGAAAATGATTCAGTAAATTCTGCTGAGATTTCCACTAAGTTTTGCCTTTCTGACACTGCTCCAATTATATGGTTACATGAGAGTAGAAATGTCTTCAAGAAAGCGAGGAATCGTTAGTGGATAAGGTGACCATCGAGGCATTACTTTGCGGTGGCGTATTTCATTAGGGTGGCGAGCGGTGGTGCTACGTGTTCAAAAGTCTACCTAAGGTACTCAAATAATCTCCAGCATACCGCACAGCCTTTTAGCTACGACATGATTTGGAATAGTAGAAATTTGATTGGAACAACAGTGAAGAAAGTTATGGTGGAATCCCAATAAATTTCGAGTGATTTTCGTAGTTAATGGATCGCTTTGGTGCCATGATTTTCTGACCAATTTTACGCCATTCTTGGAATTTAGGAGGAGCTTCGTGAAACTCACAATGATTATCGTTCGGAACTGGCACAACTTGCTCGACAAATTAGTGAAAAAAAGCACAAAGACGTCACTGACGACGAATTGTACAATGTTAAGGTGTATATTGTCTTTTTTTTCATTGTTATATAACTGCTCATACAATCTATGTTGCTAAGTAACTGTTTAGATTGATGAGATGAAAGCGCAGATCGCACAACTGGATAGTGCATCTCGTAGTACAAAACGGAAATTGGAAGAGTTACAGCAAGAAAACCAAGCATTGCACGAGCAGGTACTACCTACCTATTTGCTTGCTCACAGTTTTTCAAGGCTTATTATTTGGTAAGAGCGGGTGTGGCGCAGTATCTAGTGGTACTCTGTGACACACACGTGGTCGATGCTTTGCTCCCGCTCTCAAAGCTCATATCAAGCCTTCCATCCCTATGCCTGTCAGCCCGGTTAGCTCAGTCGGTAGAGCACCAGACTCTCAATCTGGCTGTCGCGGGTTCGAGCCCTGCATCGGGCTTACCTTTAAGAGAAAGAGCGCATGTGGCGCAGTGGTTAGAGGTGCCCTGCGTCGCACACGACATCTCGCGCTCATGGCTCACCAAGCCATCCATCCCTCCGGGGTCGGTGAATTGGTACCAGGCAGGTCTCAGACTTGTCTGGGAGGATAAGCAGCACTGACTCGGTTCAGCGGGAGGCCACCGCGAGTCATTGTAAAGGCCAGATATGCATTCAATCACCTCAAACGAAGTTAGAAATTGAAGTCGAATGCATGGCGCATCCTTCAGGGATTGATCGACACCGAGAGCTTTATCCTTTATCCTTTTTATCCCTATGCCTTGGTGAACTGGTGCCAGATGTCTCTGGGAGGATAGCAGCACTGACTTCGTACGTCTTAGGGCACCGCGAGTCATTTGTAAAGGCCATTTATGCATCCATTCCTTCAGACGGTGTTTGATGACGACGAATGCATGACGCATGCTTCAAAAGTCGATCAACGCCAAGAGCTATAATCTTCTGTCCCATATCACTTGATAATTTAGGTCTCCGCTAGTGTTGCTCGGGAGTTGGAGGTGACAACCGAGAACAAGAAGTTGCGCTGTGGTTTGGTTGACGCACTGGCAAAGATTGAGCGGTATAAAAACGAAGCTGAACATTCTAAAGGGATGTGTAAAGATATGGCAGAACAACTAGGAGTCAACGAGGAACGGATGGTACGTGTTTCTGGTCTATGTCAGTTGCAAGATCTTAATCTAATTGGAGTCACACCGCGATTTCAGAGTAAGCTTGAAGAGGAGGTGATAAATCTTGAAGAAATCCTCAGGGAAAAGGAGAAGCTGGAGGCATATCTGCAATCGCAAATCAAGACCAAAGATTTGCCGAAACTTAGTAGACGCAGCACTCTGCTGCGCACTGCTACTGAAACATCGCTTGTTCGTTTTCAGTCTTAGTTAATTGTAAATCAGCAGGTCATTGTTGAAATTTTAGGAGATCATCGACCCGATGGTGGTTGAAGAATTAGAGAATCAGAAAAGTAGTCTATTGAAGGAGCTGGAGGAGAAAAAGAAGGGTAGATCGGCAATATTACTATTATATTCCAATTTAATTTAACATTTCCCTAAAGCAACGATATTGGTTAGTGAGTTGCAGAACTAATGTCGAGGAAAATGATGCCATTCTCTGCGTCGAAAAAATATGAGCTTCGAACTTCAGCTCCTCAAATTATCGGTCGGCATCCATTGAAAGAGTCACAGTCAAAATCTACCGCGGTTATTAGCTTCACATATGACATCAACGAAGCAAACAGTCTTCCAAGGCCGAACTCTTATAGGGCTATTATGAGGCATGATATTCCCCATAGGTGAGCTAAAATTCAGGTCTTCTTGATAAATAGCTTCAAGATCCTTTGAGCTATAATGCGATGGAAACGTTACTTAAGGTGGACTGAGCTACGTCATTTTGGTCTGTTTAGTATCAAATGTGCCGTATGCTTCGTAGGTGTGCCGACGGTGAGTTTTTGTCTTCGTCCAAACAATATTTATCAAGAACTTCAAAAACTATAATTTTAGACTTCTGCCATTTTCTGTGTCAGCGGTCCTCTTTTTAGCTGAAATTCTAAGAAAAGACTAAAGTTGTCTCAATAATCTCGTTAAGGATGCTTTACGTTTGTATATAAAAATATTCACTCATTCCTTTTTTGTAACAAAACAAGGTTCACTTTCGTTTTTTTCAAGCCAAACATGAGTTTATTCTGATAGCTGACGTGGCGGTCTCGCCTTTAGCAGAGCCTGGAAGGATCTAATTGCCCACAACCGATCAGCTAAATGCCTTCATAACTCAAACAGAACAAATTACTAAACCTGGATTTTGATCGCATCAAGCGCAAAACAACTTTTCAACACTCTTACTGCTTTTATGAGTCATCCACTGAATTCTCCCTGTGGAAGCCCCAAACGTGCAATAATCATATGGACTGCGAATTCGAATGGACTGTTGTCAGATCGTTCCAGAAGTGTTGCGCGCCACAACAATAAACACCAAATTAATTGACCTGGAGTGATTAAAATCGCGTGTTTTTGGTATTGTTCAATTGCACATTTTCTTGCGAGCACTTCGTTATACAGCTTCCCAATACTTGCTTAGAGATGGAGCTGTCGTGGGAACAAGTTCGCTTGCTAGTCAGGCATAAATGGCGCGTCGGGGAAAGCTAGTGAAGCGGCGCACAGTATTAATGAAGCTTCCTATAGAGGCGCAAGTGCGACTGATCCTCCTGACTGTCCTCTCCAGCTGTGAACTTCGCGAAGCACTTCCTACTCGTCCTTTCTACAGCGTTATCATCGCCCCAAGCGCCATTCGTGCATAAGCAGCAAACGAATTTCTTCCCATGAGAGCTCCATCTTAAAGCAGATGTACACAAGTTGTATATCAAAAGGTTTGCAAAAAATCGCAATCAAACAACACCAAAATCATGCAATTTCAATTAGTTGTGATCGATAGACTTGGAAGTTAATTGCTCTTGTGCCAAAATTTGTGCAACAACGTAATATATTGATATGGGAGGTGGATTAGCAGTACGAGTAATATCTGGGCGGTGGTTCCATTGGACAATACGTTGAACTCATAAAAAGCGGTGAGCATGTTTATAGTTGCTCTTTGCTAGATGTGATAAAAGCTAGGTTTGGTGAGTTTTTTTTTGTTTAAGTAATGGAGGTGTTTGGCTAACTGAATTACTACTGAATTCACTGTGTTAAGGGAAACTGATTTCCTAAGCTTTAAAGAAGGCGTAACCGCCGAATTGTCACATCTGAAGATGGAATCTACTATGAAAACCTCGTGTTCGGTTTGGATAGGAAAAAACAAGGAATTACTGAAGATTGTCGCGGGTAATAGTAGTCGGTCTTGGGAAATATTACAAGACCAATTACTGGTTAAGTGATGTTAGATTAGTCGTAGGTGTTGGCATACTTTAATTCTTTGAAGTGTGTGATCTTATTCATGAACAGAACGCTTCATTATCTGGTAGTCGAATTGTGCATTAAGTGATTACCGTTTAGTTCGCCAAGAAGAAACGTTGCACCCATTGTGGTATCATTGTTCATTCCCATTGTGCCGCACGGGTAGTGAACACTTGTGGCCTTCCTGACCAATGTGCCAATTATTATCTCGACTCATGCAATGCCCCAAATGGGAAGATGAATGGCTGGATAAGACTTTTCTGGTTTGTTGAAATAAGTTCTGTGCAAATATCTTGGATTTTTTGTTTTCTAAATGATTGATCTACAGTAATTCACCTTTTTATCTGGCAGATGTACCGTAATATTTTTGCAGTGATGACTTCACTACACGGGAATGGCTTTCAGTTTGGGGTGAGATGGACGAGAAACGTCTCATATTTTATGATAAAGATGCAACGAATTCCGATCTACGGACACCCTTCCTCAAGGTTATCGATCTGTTCAAACGCTTTCGTTCTTCAGAAGATTCTATCCTAAGTGGATTATTCAGATCGATCTTGAAAAGGATCTTCGAATTGTTCGCGTGGGCAGCGACGTTCCCGTAAAGGCGGAAAACGGTCAACTATCACACAATATAGTTCATATAAGGACTGAAAGGTGTGTTTCGACTACATATAGCGAAAAGGAGATTGATATGCTATTTTCAGTAGAAATATTTACATTCTGGCTCCATCAACTCAAACAGCGAAGCGGTGGGCGGAGGCGCTTCAAAATGCCTCCACTCGAAGAATGATGCTCACGCACCGATCTAACTCTTTTTCTGATCAGTCATGCCTCCTAGTACTTTCCAAGCCTAACAATCTCACTATTCATGCTATATGTGTAAGTGAAATCATTTACGAAAGATCATTCAAAGACTGTGTGTTGTTCAGTTAGCCAAGTTTTGTGCAGTAAGGAACACCATTAAGGTGATCGACGGTCACATCCTTATTGGTGCACAGAGCGGTCTATTCTTCACTCACATGGGCAGTCCAAGGCTACCAGTCAGAATTGGAGGCTTCAATTCTGTTTCCGCCGTTAGTAACCATAGATTTTAAGCTGTTAGATTGATACAATCTATGCATTTTTGGCGTGTTCTGAATGGATAACTACGAGAATTATTGCACTCTTCATAGGTCTTTTGACAGATTTAGACATATTCTTACAGATGCAGTTTTTACAATGTCTGAACATTCTTGCTTTGGTAATCGATCACCGTCGGTTGCTTGCTCTGGTCCCATTATCAGCTTTAAAGTCTGAGCTGCATGCTGCACAGCCATCTCTTCGAGCAGACGTGATCCCTGGTTACGATGGTCTTCACGTCCTCACTCATCATCAGCATGAAGGACAGTGGTATGTAAATTTGAAACATGCTTCGCGGTCTTCTGCTTTTAATCTCCTTAATTCCACTACTTAGGTATCTCTTTGCGGCAAGCTCTACGAAAATCAACGTCCTCAAGTATAACGCTGCTCGAGACGTGTTCATTGCCCACCAAGTGAGATTCTTGACCAACGGTGTTCACACTTGATGAATATCAATATCATCTGTTCTGAATACACATCCAAATGGTTTAGTGGTAGGCGAACTATCCGACCCCACGCAGGGGTTGACGCGCGTTTCACCCATACCGAGGGTCTCTGTGAGGTAGTAACTGGTATGGTATTACGCGCCTCCGGTATGGGGGAAACACGTATTCAACTCTCATCTGGGGTCGTATGTCTTGCATGCGCCTCAACAGTCCTACTCATACATACAGAACATCAGAACAAAGCTGAAGAACAGTGGAAGCATGAGATCTTTAGGATCAGCGTCTGAGTTTGTATTCGTGTAATGAATGCCTGTCAATTGAAGCAAAACTCATAAGAGCTGTATTTGGTTGATCCGTGCCACCAAGCCACATTTTTATGGGACTAACTTCTAGAACGGTGTGCTTAGTTTTGAATGTATGCGTGTACCCCGGCTCGAACGGTTACGAAGACTGAGGCGTACTCGATAGTTAGCTGCTAATATGTAGTGAGATTTCTATTTCAAGAGTAAATCAAATAGACGGATAAAGCTCTCGGTGTTGATAAATCCCAGAGAAATGCGCCGTGCATTTGTCTTCAATTTTTAAATTTCTTTGAGGTGATTGAACTCATTCCTGGCCTTTGTAATGACTCGAGGTGGTCTCCCGCTGTATCGAGTCAGTGCTGCTTATCCTCTCAGACAAGCCTGCGACTAGTCTGCTACCAAATTACCGATCCCGGAGGTATGGATGGCTCGATGAGCCATGAGTGCGAGATTGAACCAGCGACCTTGTGTATGACGCTGAACACCTCTCATCACTGATCCGCATACTCTCCTTGACGAAGAAATTATCATCACGGAAAGATGTGGTTCCATTGAAGAGACTTTTGTTAAGATATTTCTAAGATAAAAAACGCCCATACATCCTGAAAAACTGCTTTTTTTTAGAAAACGGGAAAACCATGTCTTTGCGAAAAGGAAGTATTCGCAGCTGTAAATGAACATGTCGCCTTTTCTTTTATATGTTTTCGTAGTCATTCAAAAACTTGAGAAATGCAGATTTTAATATGGTACTTGTTTTCTGAAAAGGTCATCTTAGTATGCATTACTAGCGAAGAGAAAATTTTGTTTTGACTTTAGCGTAGACAGCCTTCTGTTTGAACCTCACAGCGGATTCGTTGATACTTATCCCATGAAATTTAGATTTTCATGAAATCTTTGGTCAAAGATATCTTTAGGAAATTTTTTTCAGTGATATTTCATCTTCTAGTGACATTAAGGATCACTTACGATCTGAATTTTCTTAGATGAGTTACAAATTGTCGTTGAAGTGCGCCACCAGTCGCTATTCGTAACCATCCAAACCTCCCTCCTGAAAAAAATAGCTGAAGTTTCGGAAGGGTTGATAATCGATATAAACGTGCTGTTTTATGCCTTTGTACGAACACATCTAAGCTTCACCAAAATATGGCAAAAGGGAAATTGTCGCAGAAGTAGATATGTGAGATGACACGTAAGAAGTGTGGCGAAAGGAAGTACAGATCCACCATACAAGTGAATACGTTTGATGGATTGAATTTAACGGATATCGGCTTGCGTAAAGTGATGCAATGAATAATAACATCGTAACGTAGATGATTTAATTTAGACGATCGAAACAAGTGAACCAGCAGTATGTCTCCAGTCTACCTCACGAGGCGTTTATTTCGGCTCTGACAGTTTCTACCTTGTTCAACTTGGACAAGGTGAATTGAATCCAGTGCGTTTAGCTGACTCGACCATTACAGACTATCCAGTTGCACTCCTTCCATTACAAGAAGACGAAGTTCTTCTTGCTTATCAGAGTGAGTCGATTGATTATCAAAAGGCCTGAAAATTTGGGTTTATTTTCTATCTGCAGATTATGGGATTTTCGTAAATTCACGAGGAGAGCGAACGCGGAAGAAAACTGTGGAATGGGAACAAATGCCAATGGAATTTGGTAGACAAATTTTTTTTGGTGCAACTTTCAATTTCTAGTAGAGAAAATAGCTCTTCTATTGACCGCTTTTTTTATAGACCCGCTCAAAATGATATAGTCTGATAAGGATGTACATGTTTTGAGCTCTTAAATCTAATAGTGTACAGGCGCCTGTTTCGTCCTATTGGGACTCAGCAGTATCACCCTCCCTCGGATCAGCCGATCCCCTGAGGTTGAATAATGATGACTTCCAATAGGACGAAATAGTCGCCTGTATACCACTAGACCTAGCAGCTCAAAACAATTATATATTTCTTAGAGAAAATGGCATTGTTCAGTGTATACTGCTCCATATCTGTACGTTGTTCACTACGACTCGATTGAGATCATGCGAATCGCTGACTATAATGGAGTCGATTCTGAGTAAGCTAACGTTCAAATCCTTAATGACTGTATGATTGTTAAATGTCAAGTGACTCATATACTTAGTGAAGTTCTTCGTTTTTTGACGATGCATTCGACCGTGGAGCCTTTTCAGTACAATTCTGGATGAGCGTGAGGTGTACGAGTGTCGTAATGCACACGTGGTGTATTCATGTTCCAACGGCGACGTATACATCTCGATTTCAAACACAGACAGTGTCGAGCTTCATCGATTCAATGCCACTAGTGGCAAAAGAAGCTCTGCTAAACGGAAGGGTCTGTCTGCAGTAATACTCGACAAGAGATCAAAAGTAGCTGTCTGACATAGAGAAGAGGCTCAGTTTATGTAGAATTCATTGTATTTACATTCCAATGTTCACGGATTTTCAAACTCAAAGTAATCGAAAGTACCTCTGTTTGCCGACTTGTTCATCATTTCTCTTGCACGCTTCCACTCTGTGAATACTTGTGGATAGTATTATTTATTTAACTATTTTTATGATGGTTGATTGTACATAAACCCTTACAGTGCCCAAAAATGAATGGTGATTATGATTGTAATCTCTGAATTTAACCATCAAGTATGTTTGACCTTCAAATTTTTTTTAAAATGCATGAATGGCCTGTAGTGTTTGATGTTTCAACGCCTATGTAAATGTGAGCAATAAACGAGTAACATTATACGATCTGAAGAGAAAGATGTGTTGAACGTGTTGTTTTGTTCTTTTCTACAGAACACAAATGGAAGATATAGACAGACTGGTAAGTTGAAATAAAACAACGAGAGTTCATCCCATAGCAGGATTGCGTCGAGAGTTTAAATCTCTGTGATTTTAACGATACGTTTGACTTCAAAAGTCCTTTGTATTATGTTGTAGAATGTAAAGTAAGATTGTGTTTCACATTCACTTCGCTTTATTTGCTCGACTGGAACTTGTAGGTCGCTTTTTGCCAAGATTCACTAATCATCGATAGCCCAGATCTCGAGGAGATCGATGTTGTAAGTTGTTTTCCAAAAGGTTAGCACAGAAAGCTGTAAGAGCGAAAAGAAGATTACGTTTGCACTCAACGTTTCTATTGTACAGAAGAATTATTTATGCACGAAAAATATATGACCACATCGAGTAAGTCATGGAGTATTAGAGTAATACAGAATACTTTAAGTGCTTGGTTTTAGAAAAGCCTTGAACGCTGTAGCACCAAAGAGAGAATTATTGCCCACTTTCGCCGCGCACTGCTTGCTCGGCTGGTGCCTATGCCTGGCTTTTGACTAAACTTGTAGTAGTCAGTGAATAAGGAGCATTCATCTAGTAATCAGTAAACAAGAAACCACGGAGAAATGGTTTAATGAGATCATTGTCCCATTGACAGGTTCGCTCCTTACGTTTTGTTCAGAGAAAAAATTTTTAGGCGAAAAAAGAATCACACGTCAATGAGTGAACTTTTAAACCAGTTGATCGACGCATGTACCAAAGTCAGTACATGAAGCAGAGAAAGCTCCACTTTGCTATGAACATTATGTCAGAAGCGCAAGTGAAATTGGAGCTCAATCTTTCATGACGAAAGCGCCTTGCAATAGTATATAGTAGTACACGATTTAAAAGAAAAGACGGTTCTTTTCTGTTAGACGGCGACAAATGAATATTCGACCCTATTTGCTAGACGAAAATTTTTCATAAGTTAATTTCAATTTCATAACAGAATTTTTCTCGTTCTTCATATGAGATTTTTTCATGAGAGTACTCATTCGAAAGCTTAAATCTTTAGCTAGCGCCTTACTTGGCTAGTTTTGCAAAGCACCCTTTCACAGTGCTGTAGAGTTCGGAATAAAATTATGTTTCACACCTACCGCGCACCTTCATTTTTATCAAGCGTATGATTCCCTGGAAGCACAAATGCATATGAACGTGTAGAGAAAATCTCGTAGATCTGAGTCAATCGTCTTATATGGAGTTTCTTCCGGAGCAGAGGAAAAATTTCAATTGAATAAGAACTTTTTTCTCACATTCCTAGCCAGTCAGACCATCGATCGGTCGCCCCGCCCCTTGCCCGTGGGTTAGCCTGTAAACAAGCTGCCGAATGTGTGAAACTTGGTCTTGTTCTCCCCGTTACAATGAAGTAAGGCGGTCTTTTCAGAAATTTAGCACAGCGTTGGAATCATTGAAATTTACGTTCTCAAATAATTGCTAATAGTCTAAAGAAAGATGTGTTTGACAAGGTGTAAAACACAAATATTTTCTTTCTCCTACAGCGCTGGACGAGGAGCTGTTCTTAAGAGCACATTTTTGAGCTCTTCGAAACTTCTTCTATCGAAAAAGTTCTAGCACTCCGGATATGGAAGGAGCTTTGTACAACGAAATTTAAGCGAGATAAGAAAAGAAGCGGGTGGTCATGTGAGACATAATTTTTTTGAATTTTGCAGCTTTGAAAAAAGGTGTTCTGAAAAACCGGCCACATAGGGCGCTAGCCAAAAATCTAAAAAAAGTCCAAGCTTTTGAATGATTACTAAAATACTATAGAGAATAAATGTCCAGCGAATAGAGTCGAATACTCATGTGTCGACGTCTAACAGAACAGTACCGGAAAAGCAATTTCTGGCATACATAAGGATAACGCAATAGCAAATCCAACTTTTATTTTTGGTAGAGATTCCAAATTTGTTCGATCGAAACAAACAACTTCTTCGAATGTTGACTTCAAAGGTTTCTCGAACATGGCAATTACACTTCAACTGCTCGCGTCATTAGCGAACTCCCTGGCTGCTTCGTTCGAACTTTGTCCCAAACTGGATGAAGATGCGACATTACATATTGTGCGTATCTGATACTTCCTTCGTTCGACCTGCTGCTCTGCATACATAGTCCTCAAAGATGTTCAAATTTGTGTGTGGGTTCAGCTCTTGCTTGAGGATTTTTGGTCTTCTCAATGTCACTGAAAGTTAGTTAAGTCGTCTCCGTGCAATCTAGCAAAGGCCGTGCTAGATTCCTTTCAGTTTTTCATCATACGCATTCGCCAGCTATTTTTGGGGATAAAGAATGCAGTTTTCGACGTTGAGGAATCCCTGAGGGATGGGCTATGCATTCATCTCGGATTGTTGGCTTCGTCTGAGGTGGTTGAATGCATATCTGGGTTTCTACCATGACCTGTGGTGGCCTACGGCTGTATCGAGTCAGTGCTGCTCATCCTCCCCAACAAGTTTGGTACCAATTTACCGACACCCGAAAGGGATGAACAGCTTGATGGGCCTTGAGCGCGAAATCGAGCCATCGAGCTTGAGTGCAACGCAAAGCATCCCTAGCCACTGCGCCACTTACACTCTTATAAAAATCTCTAAATCATGCCATTCAGAATCGCTGGTGCTATATGTATTTCCCGGTCCCAACTAAAAGATGAATTTAACTATAAAACCCAAAAATTTCCATGCATAAAATTGGTTTGATTTTTTGGAAAAAGGACGGACTAACACGCGTGCCGCAGTGTAAGATTTACGGCGTTTCGTAATCACTGATAAAACAAGTGCTAACCAAAGTGAAAAATACGAAAAAGACTAAGAAAAGATTTGACTCAACGACATTTTGGAGAAAAGGTCACGCACGCGTCTATTTTTCAACATAGACCGCTCTCGTCTATGGAATTTTGGGGTAGATATTCACGCAGACTACATAATCGCTCACCACTCGCGTATCTGTAGGACAACTTGCCGTTATTAAAACAATTTCAGGTTATTATGGGCTCATCTAGAGGGAGTAAAGTGACATAAGCCAGTCTCGTTGAGCTCTTTGCAATTGCTTCCACCTGGCGAATGTTGAAATGCATGGTGGAGAATCATCGCCGTCGAACGATTAACTGCAAGAATTTGCTCCTATTGTGTATCTTTACAAACTTGAATCTTTCCTCAGTTGCCTTTCCTTAGAAGAGTTTTTGGTTTGTGATTCAATAAACTTAACAATTTTCACTTTGCAAATTATACACTATCCCTAAAAATAATTTCTAAGCAAATTGGCTAAGTTTATGAATATTTGCAGAATTAATGGAATTTATTGAATGATTTGTCCCCATCTATTGCTTAACATGCGCGTCTATTAGTTTCACTTGGCAGTCACTGAATGTTCCATCTTCGAGTAAACATTTTCTGTATGCCTTCAACTTCCTCCAGGGCGGATGAGATGCGAGATGTGAACTTCAGAAGTGCTTAGAAATCGACTTTGGTTCTCGTTGTCTTCTTCTTATTCTCGGAACACAGCGATTCGTAGAACACAGCATTCTAGAAGCTGTACAAAACAGTTAGACATGCGTGGATTTCTGCAGCTGGGAAACGGTAGACTCGGAGAAAAGAAAGGATACTGTGTGTAAGCGATTTTTCGTATCAGATTTCTTCTGTACTCACAACTTATTTGTGCAAAGGCTGTACTGTAAGGCTCTAGAAAGGAACGACGAATTACACTCTTGAACATGATAATTTTCATTGGTTGTAGTCATAAGTAATTGTTCCTCAATGAACAACTGGCTTATTCTCTTTAGAAACAGCCAAATGGAATACTTGAAATTTCTAGTATTTCAACTGCATTTTTTTGCAGTGTCATGATGTTTTGTAAAGACCTAAGAAAATTGAGTGGTGAGGAAAAAACACGGCCTCAAGCGGGAATCGAACCTGCGTTTCATACATACCGTTGACCTAAATGGATGTCCTAAAATTGGAGCTAAGGTTTTTCGAAGTCACCTTGTGAGACTATTGACACATTTACCTGTAGCATTAAAATATTTGTTGGATAAAAACTGTTGCTACATACAATTTTGAAATGGACATGAAATGCCACTTTGCATTGTTCTTTAAGAGGGATCATCAAGGAGCTGCATCTTAAACGTAAATGTTCACCCGTTTCTCCACTACAGACAATCCTAACTTCATGAAACTATGATGTCATTGTGTCACCTATGGTGTCATGGATCAATGACAAACGATAATATTAGGTCTTTCAAGAATAAAAGTTAGATTTGCAATTGCGTTTTCGTTATGTATGTTCCAGCAGTTGCTTTTCCGGTACTTTTCTGTTAGACGGCCACACATCAATATTCGATTCTATTCGCTGAACAAGAATTCTTCATAGTATTTTAGTAATCATTCAAAAGCTTAAATTTTTGGCCAACGCCGCGGCCGGTTTTTCAAAACACCCTTTTCTGACGCTGTAAAATTCGGAATATTATGTATCACATGACGACAATTTTTCCCTTATCTCGCTTACATTTCGCTGTGCAAATTTCCTTACTTAGTGTGCTAGTAATCTTTCGGTAGAACAAGTCTCGAAAAACTCAGAGATTTGTTGTCTTTTTGGAACAGCTCTTCTGTTAGCGCTGTGAAAGAAGGAAAATATTTGTATTTTGCACCTCGCCAAACAAAGCTTGTTCTTTAGACTATTAGAAATCACTCGATAGTGTAAGTTTGAACGACTCCAACGCTGTGCTTATTCTCTAAAAAGGCCGTTTCACTTGCAGCAGGGAGAATAAGGTCAAAATTCACTTATTTTGTAGCTTGTTTACGGGCTAACCTAGGGAAAGTAGGCGCGACGATCGATCGATGACCTGATGGGATAAGCATGTGAGGTGAAACTTCTCATTTTATTGGGCATTTTTTTCCGCTTTGGAAGAACTCTAGGTAGAAGGATTGTCTCAGATACTACAAGATTTGCTCTAAACATTTATATGCTTTTCGTGCTCCCAGCAAATTATGCCCATATTGAAAATGAAGTCGCGCGGTGGGTGTGAAACAAATTTTAATTTTTACGTTATAGCTAAAACGGTGCTTTGGAAAATCGGCCATGTAATATGCTAGCGCCAAAGATTTAAGCTTTCAAATGATCACTAGCACTCCTAGTAAAGCCCATGTCCAGCAAATGGGGTGGAATATTCATTTGTAGCTGCCTACTAAAAGGAACCGCTTTTCCTTTCGAATGTGTACTATCATATATACTGCAAGGCGCTTTCGTCATGTAAGATTGAACTGTAATTTAATTTGCGCTTCTGACAAGTATTGACTTATACCTACTTTGAGGACGCTATAGGGTTCATTGCATGCTGGAGTTTTCCCGGCAATATGTACTGATTTCGGTACTTCGTCAATCAATTGGCCAAAAGTCCACACTTTAACAACAGCCTCCTTTTCGAAAGAAACTTTCTTTTTCTAAACAAAACATAAAGAATGAACTACTGAATGAGACGATGTCTAAATAAACCAGTTCTCTGTGCTTTTACTGATTACTGATTACTAGTTGAATGCTCATTATTTACTGATTACTAGAGTTTCCACGGACCTCCCTCTTTGAGGGATCCCGCCCGATTAGTCGCGAGGGCACGTGGCGCGTCCCCAGGTGGTGGATAGGGGAATAAAACGCGAACCAAAAGCGACCGTGTGCTTCCCAGAGACGCAGGTGGATTCAGGGGACGAGCTCCCTGCTTCTGCAGTGCCGACTTGACAAAACTCTATTTCTACGAGTCAAGTCGGCCAAAAGCCTGCAATCAAGCGGCTGGGAAGTACATGGGAGGCGGTTAGGAGTCGCCTCCAACAAATAAGCTCCTCCCGCTCCTCCGAGAGAGACTGGCAAGCTACTCGTGAGTACCCAGCCCCCACGTTTAGAGCCTGGCAAGCTACACGTTGGGTATCAAAAATGCCAAAAACAGTAACAAATATGGGCCTCATTCCCCTGACCCCGAAAGAGCCCCTGGTACGGCAGCGCCAGGTAGGACGAGTACGGAGAGGCTGCTAAAATCTCAGGGCCGAACTAGGCTGCCAAGATCGAAACGGACTAAAATGACGATCTGTACCTACAATGCAAGAACCCTTGCTCAACAATCCGCTGTAGAAGATCTGTTGATTCAAGCAAGAAGAATAAGGTACGATGTCATTGGCCTGGCTGAGACGAGAAGGCGCCATCCTTTTCACGCTGTCTATGACACCGGAGAAGAACTGTTCCTTGGAACATGCGATCGCAGAGGTGTCGGTGGCGTTGGCGTCCTCGTCAAATCGAATTTGACCGTGAACATTGATTCGTTCGAGCAACTAACAACCCGCATCGGACGATTACGGTTGAAACGATGTGGTTCTATGCCGGCTTTGACCATCTTCGTTGCTTACGCACCAACATCAAGCTATGACGAAGACGAAGTCGAAGCGTTCTATATGGACCTCGAAAAATTCTTCAGAGAAGATCATACATTCTATTCAAGGTCATTGTCGGAGATTTTAACGCAAAAATTGGACCTAGAAGAACGTCTGAAGAACGTCACATAGGGACCCACGGACTAGAATGGAATGAACAGGGTGAGAGGCTATCCGAGTTTATCATGACGACCCAAACCATCCATGGTAACTCGCAATTCCAAAAGCCTCTCTCTCAGCGATGGACGTGGGAGTCTCCCAATGGAGAGTACCATAACGAAATAGATCACATCATAGTAAATCGAAGGTTTTGCCTGACCGACGTCGCTGTTGTTCCCAAGTTCTACACGGGATCAGACCATCGCCTCCTTCGCGCAACGTTCCGATTTTCGAGGAGAGGAGAGAAAGCCGCTAAATTTAAACAATGAAGTCCCAGAACTACCATAAACTGGGATGTATTCAAATCATTAGTCGGCTCTTGGGAAGATACCGTTGTCGACAACATCGACGAAGAATACGATCGACTCGTTGAATATCTTCACGTTGGCGCTAAAAAAGCCGAAAGTCCTAAGGTCACGAAGAGACGCTTGTCTCCGCAGACACTCGAGCTGATACGTCAACGTGGAATCGCACGAGCCGCAGGCAACCGAAACCTTACGTCCGAACTTGCGAAACGATGCAGAGAAGCGATAAAAGAAGACCTTAAAGAGAGAAGAGCAGCAGTTATGGCAGAAGCTGCAGAAGCTAGGAAGAGCATTCGCAAAGCCCAGCGAGGCTTCGCCAACTATAAGACCAAGATGATTGCACTCCGATACCCTGACGGGACACTTACAGCTTCCAGAAAGGCTATGGAGAAAATCATCCACCAGTACTACTCGGATCTCTTCGCTAGCCATGTTCTCTTACCGTCATATAAATTGAAAGAGGACGAATATGTTGTTCCACCGGTCCTTCCTTCCGAAATCCGACATGCTATATCGTCGGTGAAAAACAGAACAACACCCGGTCCAGACAGGATTAGACCAGAACACCTGAAGAACCTGCCGCCAGTTCTCATCAACACCCTGGCTCGGCTCTTCACTCGCTACCTGTCAGAATGCAAGGTCCCTATTCAATGGAAAACCAGCAAGACCGTATTGTTGTTCAAAAAGGAGACCTTCACGACATAGGCAATTATCGCCCAATCTGCTTGCTGTCCGTTGTCTATAAACTCTTTACTCGAGTCATCCTGAACAGGATTGACAGAACACTGGACGAGGACAGCCATGCGAACAAGCAGGGTTCAGACAAGGATTTAGTACCATGGAGCACATCCACACGATCACAAGACTCATTGAAGTTTCGCGAGAGTACAAACAACCACTCTGTCTCACTTTTATCGATCTGAAGAAAAGCCTTTGATTCAGTGGAAACAGAAGCGGTTATAGAGGCTCTGGATAACCAGGGCGTCCCTACTCGGTACATAATGATCCTTCGTGAGCTTTATAAAGATTTCACGACCAGAATATCTCCATTCTACAACAATATCACCATTGACGTAAGAAGAGGGGTTCGACAAGGCGATACAATATCGCCAAAACTATTCACTGCCACCCTACAAAACGTCATGCGAACATTAGAATGGGACGAAATGGGAGTGAAAATTGACGGTCGACAATTAAACCATCTTCGCTTTGCTGACGATATCGTTCTCATAACACCAAACATCAGCCAAGCGGAACGAATGTTGATGATTTCGATAACGCCTGTGGAAAGATCGGTCTTCAACTGAATCTAACGAAAACAATGTTCATGAGGAACGGATGGGTTTCTAATGCCCCATTCACGCTCAACGGAACGACAATTTCCGAATGCTCCAGTTACATCTATCTAGGTCGTGAAATCAACATGATGAACGACCTAGCCCCAGAGTTGAGCAGGAGGAAACGAGCGGCTTGGGGAACGTTTAAGAGCATCGAAGATGTAGTGAAGAGGACAAAGAACATCCGACTCCGTGCCCACCTTTTCGACTCGACAATCATCCCTGCCCTAACGTATGCAGCAGAAACCTGGTCGCTACGTAAGCAGGATGAAAGATCACTTGCCGTTATCGAACGCGCAGTCGAAAGGTCGATGCTAGGAGTATCTCGTATTTCGCAAATGAGACAAAGGATCCGAACTTCCGACCTACGTCAACGATCGAAAATCAGAGACGCCGTTCTACACGCCAGGATATCGAAAATAAGGTGGGCCGGACACGTGATGCGCTTCAACGACAACCGATGGACGAGAGCCGTTACCGACTGGATTCCTCGGGACGTCAAGCGCTCTAAAGGAAGACCACTGACCCGTTGGTCCGATTTCTTCACGAAAGCGATGGAAGAAAGATATGATGCTCAGCGAATTCCTAGAGCAAGGAGGACCCACTGGGCTACTCTTGCACGCGATAGGGAAAAATGGAAGAGTTGCTGGTACCCGCTCGAGTCACTCGACGATCAACGGGACGACAGGTGATACAGGTGATACTAGAGTTTAGTGGCTGGACTACTAGAAGACTGACTTGGGCAAACAATGCGTGACGAAGAGGGAAAATGAATTTCTCTTGCCTGCTACGGCGTACTAAAGCCTTTTTCAAACCAGGCACAGTATTGAAATTATCCTATAGATACTGCAAGTATAGTGAAGAGATCCGCATCCAACGAGAAGTAAAAAATCATTTTTTTAGAAGGGGCCTCAGCCTCAAACTTGGGTTACTGGCTTATGTTTGGAGAGCATTAATTGAGGCTCTGGAGTATTTAATCGATCAAGAGGGTAACTCTAATGAGGTTGACAGTGACTTGAGAACCGTGAAAGTCTTATTGGAGTGATTTAGAGGTTGCGCTTGCTCTCAAATGGATAAGAGGAGACTATTAGGATGAATGTATAACTGAGATTATCCGAGAAAATAAGCAAAGGGTAAATAAGCGGGTGCTGCTTCGAGGCCACTTGAGGTGACTAAAGTGTCATCGGAGGCGTGCACATGTCCGTCGCTCGAGAGTATTTAAGTCCGCACTTTTGTCTAGAAGCCGTTCGAACTGCCACCTGCATGCCACAAAAACTGTCCATCCGCCGGCTCAGCTAACTAACCAACGCTGTGGCTCATTGTCTGACCTCTTTTATTATCTACAATTGAATATCAATCATATGATTATATGCGTTAGGATAAGCGTAGAAGAAGTAAGAAAGTAGAAGTTACTCGGGGGAATAACTGCTATAAAAACAAGCACAGCGTTGGAATCATTAAAACATAAGCTATCGAATAATAGCTAATAGTCTAAAGAAAGAGCTTTGTTTGACAAGGTGTAAAACACAAATATTTTCTTTGTCCTACAGCGCTAGCAGAGAAGCTGTTCCAAAGAGCATATTTTCAAGTTCTTCGAGACTTCTAGCGAAAGAGTACTAGCACTCCGGATAAGGAGTTTTGTACAACGAAACTTAAGCGAGATAAGAAAAAAGCGCGTGGTCATGTGAAACATGATTTTTAATTTAAATTTTACAGCGTTATAGAAGAGTGTTTTTGTGAAACGGGCCATGTAGGACGCTAGCTAGTAATTCAAGCTTTTGAATGAACGGTAAAATCCTATGCAGTATTCTTGCCCAGCGAGTATTGCAAATCTAACTTTTATTCTCGGAAGACCTAATAATATTTTTCACTGATCCACGACACCATAGGTGACACAACGACGTCATAGTTACATGAAGTTAAGATTACTCTGTAGTGGAGAAGAGGGTGAACACTACGTTTAAGGTACAGCTCCTTGACGATCCTCGCCAAGGAGCAATGGAAAGTGGAAACTTATGTCCAGTTCAAGAATTGTGTACAGTAGCGGGTTCTATCTGATAAATACTTTAGTAGTATATATGAATGTGTTGTTTTACCTTACAAGATATTACGTAGTCATTAGAAAATTTTAGCTCCAATTTTCAGAATTCCGCTATGGTGTTTCTAAAAAACAAGTAATTTGTTCATTGAGGAACAGTTCTGACCACAGCAGATGACAAGTTTCGTGTGAAAGAGTGTAACTCGTCGATCCTTCCTATGACCTTACAGTGTAGCGCTCACATGGAATTAGCCGTGAGGACAGATGAAATTTGATACGAAAAATTGCTCTTACTCAATATCACTTCTTTTTTTCCGAGTCTACCGTTTCCCAGCAGCAAAAATCGACGCATTCCTAAGTGTTTTTGTACAGCTTCTAAAATGCTCTGTTCTACAAATCGCTGCGTTCCGAGAAATGGCAGATGACTACAAGAATTGTTCTAGCCAGAGTCGATCTCTGAGCATTCTTAAGTTCACATCATTGCATTTCATCCGCCTTGATGAAATCGAAGGCGTGAGGAAAATTTTTATTTGGAGATCGAACATTCAGTGACTAAAGGACATTAAGAGGCATACATGCCAAGCAGCAGAATGAATAAAGACAAATCATATGAACATTCTAAGTATTTCTGTAGATATTTATGAACTTAGTCAATTTGCTTAAGAATAACTGAATAGGGATAGTGTATATTCTACAGAGTGAAAAATTGTCAAAGAGTGAATCACGAACCAAAAACTCTCTCATGGGAAAGCAATTGAGGAAGCATTTCATTTCGTAGATATCTACAATAGAAGCAAATTTTTGCATTTAATTCTTCGACGACGGTGACTCTCCACGATGCATTTCAAGATTCGCCGGTGTAAAAGCATTCGGAAGGAGCTTGACGAGACTGGCTTTTGTCACTTTACTCCCTCTAGACGAGCCCATGATAATCTGAAATTGTTCTAATATTACAGATAGGCGAGTGGTGCGAGGTTGTGTAGTCTGCATAGATATGTGCTCTAAAATTCTACGGATAAGAGCGGTTTGTACTGGAAAATAGGCGCATGCGTGAGCTTTTTATTTTTTAAAATAGCGTTATGCCTACTATGTTCTCAGACTTCTTCGTATTTTTGACTTTGGTTAGGTACTTGTTTCCTCAGGAACTACGAAACGCCGTAAATCTTACACTGTGGCGCGCGTGTTAGTACGCCGTTTTTTCCTAGAATCGAACCGTTCTAATCCATGGAAATGTTTGGGTATTATAGTTAGATTCATCTCTCTAATTGAAACTGGGAAATACATATAGCACCAATGATTCTGGATGGTATGATTTAGAGATCTTTCTGAGTGTACAAGTGGCGCAGTGGTCGAGGTGCTTCGCGTCGCACTCAAGTTCGAAGCCTCGATCTTGCTCTTAAGGCCCATCAAGCGCTCGTCCCTACCCGGGTGTCAACAAATCGCTATCAAACTTATCTGGGAGTATGAGCAGCACTGATCCGATAGAGCGGCAGGCCACCACGGGTCATTGTGAAATCCCAGGTGTGCATTCAATCACCTCAAACGGAGCTAACACAATCGAAGACGAATGCATAGCGCATCCCTCAGGGATTGCTCATGGTCAAGAGCTTTATCCTTTATCGTCTCTTCAATGGCACTGCAGGAGCAGTGGTGGTATTCGATATGCGCGAGATTCTCCTTCGAATTCGACTCAGATCAATCATGTCCCTTCATCCCTGAGAGATAGGTGAGAGACTTGTCCGAGGCCGACATGCTCCTTACAATCTATGGAAGGCTGGCGAATGCCTGTGATGGAAACCTGCAAAGAACCTAGCACGGCCTTTACTGGGTTACACGGAGATGACTCCGCTAGCATTCAGTAACACTAGGAGGAGCAAAAATCCTCAAGCAACAGCTGAACCCACGCGCAATTCTGAACATTTTCGAGGAGCATGTGTATGCCGAGTAGCAGGTCGAACGCAGTAAGTATTGATATACGTTTATTTCAAGTGCTTTATTAAGACCACGCTCAAATTTCAATAGATACTCTCATTATTATTTGAGCCAACTTGTCATGGGGTCTGGTAAGGGCTCTTGTACAGCCTGATACATGTGTTTCGTTCTTACAGACTCGTCAATCGGGCAGAATCCGTCGTCTTTTGATATTTTAATAGTCAGTACTCTCGTGAGCTACGCTCCTTTACAGAGAGTCATCGAAGACGAACGTTTTTACATTCTATGTCAAGCGAAAATTTCACCTAACACAGAGTTTTTTCGCCCTCGATTGCTCTTTGGCTGGAGCAATCCTGTCTGTAAGGACGAAATACGTGTTCGGGTTGTATACGAGCCCTTATCAGACCAGATGACAAGTTGGCTCAAATAATAATGAGAGGATCTATTGAAATGTGAGCGTGGTTTCAACAAAGCACTCGAAATAAAGGTTTAATATGGTAAAAACCAGCCAAAGAGCAATCGAGTGCGAAAACACTCCGTGCTAGGTGAAAATTTCGCTTGACATAGAGTGTAAAACGTTCGACTTTGATGACTCTCTGTAAGGGAGCGTAGCTCCCAAGAGAACTGACTATAAAAATATCGAAAGACGACGGGTTCTGCCTGACCGTCGAGTCTGTAAGGACGAAACACGTGCATTGGGCTGTACGAGAGCCCTTACCAGACCACATGACAGTTTGGCTCAAATAATAATGAGAGGATCTATCGATATACGCACAATATGTAATGTCGCCTTTTTAGCAGTTTGGGACAATACTCGAGCGAAGTAGCCACGTAGTTCGCTAGTGACGCGCGCACTCAAAGTGTGACTGCCATGTTCAAACAAGCCTTTTAAGTCAAAATTTGAAGAAGTTCCTTACCTTAATCAAACAAAATTACAATCTCTACCTTTTGATTTTGATATCCCCTCATTTCAAACCACACTCAAGAAGTTACACCTTCGGAAAAATCAGGAATCAGCTGCTTCTTTCCAGATCTTACTTACATCTCACAAATTTACAAATTACACGAACTGAGCATCGATGCCTGATCGTGGACGTACAGGCATTTGTTGTTGACAGTATTCTCTCCATTTTGCCATTCCTCTCTTCAAATGCGCAGGCCAGCGTGCATGTAAATTAGGCACGCCGTTCCGACTGGGTTGAAAGAAATTTGTCCTTTTCTAGACATAGGTAGTTCAAACACGTCATCACAGTGACATTCTCTAGATCACATTTTACTTCAATGTAACGCTCATCAATATAGTGCCAAAGTAATGGTCATTTCCTCCTACATTCAAATATTTTATATCTGGTATTTTATACATCAAGATTCCCACACGGTTTCTGTGACATGGAACACATCCAAACCGCAGTAATCAAAACTATCCTTCTCATTGGTAGCACAGCTGTTTGTGTTCACTGAATGGTCTGTCCCTCTCCTGAAAGTTTTTAAAACCATGTCCGTTCCGTGAATTATAACCCAATCCGTACACAATGTTTTTCTGGGAAATAGTTTCTACAAAAGAGACGCCGCATTTGGTGAAATGTCACTCTATTCTTGTGCTCTCTCAAACGAATATCCCTGATTACAATGTCTATCATGTGTTCCTCTTTCAAATGAGATTTAACATGTAAAATTTGTTCGCATCATTTCATGATAAATAAGACCTATTAGATACTCTATATCACTAGCACCATAAGCTCTTTATTTCTATGAAAACGAACCCGACACTCTCCGAATTCGATCAAAAACTGACGGCACATACCACAGGGAGTGGCTGGTTCTTCTAACTGCGTCACTGCAATGGTATGTTGATAAAAAATGGAAAATTTTTAGGTTTTGTAGTAGCAGCACACGTAGAACAACTGCGCCAGTTGACGTACTAGGATTTTACTGAATATAAATGTAAATAGATTTGGATACCAAATGCATTTGAGGGAAGGGAATCGTGCACTACGACGCTTGGGTAATATCTGATGTTATGAGAACAATGTACTGTGGGTGGTGTAAGTGCCAACTATCGCTTCATGAGTATCGATGCAACTTTTCCTCTACTTTCTCGAGGGCAATGAATAATTTTGGAGTGATGGTACACCATTGTCGAAATCGCTTTACTACGTCACTGTTGATATTGTTACAGAATGGTGAACCTCCGTTGCAAGATTCGTATATAGCTTACAAAGGATCTTTGTATGCTAAGAAAAGATGTGCTAGCCATCCAGAACTTCTATCAACCAAGTCGAAAACTTTCTTCAAGTTGACGAACGCAGGATAGAGCAGCTTCTACATCTCACGATACTTTTCCGCTGACAGGTGATTGCAGGTAGCAGCGATATGAGATTTTCATATGCTGAGTCTGGTTAAGAGAAAGGCAAAGGACAAATGATAGGCAGTCATTCTTTTGGTCATCGTAACAAAACACGGTCGGATCTCTTCATCGGAAAGCAAAAAATATGTAACACTGTTGATAATGTGTGAAACTAGTAAAATTCAAGTGGCGACTAGCGTAGTGGTAAGCGATGCGTTGTACAAAGAAGTAAGGTGAGCTAAGGCTAAGAAGATAAGCAAGGCGCTGTTTTGTTCCCCTCCCTCAACACTCTCTTACAAGCAATCAACGTGCGTCTTAGGGTAAACCTTAGCTCACCTACGTTCAATATCGTAAGAGAAGTTGTCTTGACTAGTATTCCACAGCTTTTCAAAATAAAGAAATTTTCGAGCAGCAGCCGAAGCAACACGCGAGATATCCGAAGACCCCTGAGGAAGGTGAATGCGAGCACAGGAATCGAATGCAAGAAGTGTTATGATTCGCACGGAAAAGTGTGATAGCGGGACGTGAAAAATCGTCAACAAAAAGCGCGAATTTCGTAAACATTGTTCTGCGCGATAGCGGGATGAGAGTGGTCACTTGCTCGCTTGTTTGATGTGCTCAATCAACTTCATTGTACAAAATGTATTGACTACGACGCCAACCGTTTCCCAGTAGTTTCCAAAACTTCAGTGTCTCTTCACAGCATGTATTGTTGCCACTCAAAACATTAGGGATGGGTTATCAAAGTGCATAGGATAGATGAAGTCGTAGACGAATAACCTAGAAAGCTTACCTACGGCGATTGCTTCGAATTTTCGATATCCTTTGGATAGGGCAGTGGTGATGGCGTTTCGCTCAGCACAGATTGTCCCTCCATACGACGCGTTCTCGCAATTCGCTTCAAGAGGTAACACGCAAATTATTAGTTTACTCCATAAAAATTGGCATTAAAGCAATAAACACCAAAGAAATAACCAGAAGTAATAAAAATTGCATAGTTTTGACATTGTTCAATTGCGCACTTTCTTGTGAACATTTTCGTATTCGATGTTCAAAGTTGGAGAGAACAGTCTGAAGGATCGATTGCGCTTGGATCTTCCACAAAAAGCGAATTTATCCTCACAACAGATTCGTCTTGGAGCAAGTATAGGCAAATTGTACACCAAAATGTTCACAAAAAATACTTGATTTAGCTATATCAGAATCATGCACTTTTAATTACTTCTGAATGATAATTCTGGTGTTCAATTCTCTAGTGTCAAAACTTATGGAACGAGCTAAAAGAAATTCGTAATATGTTCGCGAAATTGGAAATGTTGGCTAATAATGCTAAACAGTTATCCTTGACCCAGCCGCTACACAAATCTTCACAATTAATAGTTCTGAAAGCCGGATTTCATTCAACCTCGGCATGAACAATCAGCATTTTGTGGTATTCGTAAGCTTACATGAAGTTAACATCAGATATATTCTTTGACTGAAATTGTAATTCCTTCTGAAGGAGCTAGCGAGTGCACCGAAGCGTTGACCGAGTAGATGTTCTTATCAGAACCTTGCGCTAACTCATGAATGTAACGAAATCTGGCAGTTACAGTGTTCATATACTCTAGAAAGTGTGAACTGACTAATCATGACCTATCATATTCCTAGAGAGCAAAAATATCGAAGTAGCGCTGAGATTTGTGAGACTGGTTGGTGAAGTCATGACGTCGCCGGCACCAAAATTCTCACGACTTCAGACTAACTATAAAGAATTTTCAAGATGATTAGAACCAAAAAATTGGAGAAAGCATTCAAATATAGTGTGGTGTCATTTAACTAACATTTAGGAAACACAATTTGTCATAGAATAAAGCAAGCGCTCTGAAGCAACTAACTGCTTGTAGGTCAATCAATAACGTGCCAAATAGTGCTGATAAGTATGGTGTGTTCGCTTTGTTCTGAATGAATAGTTGTGATTTCTATTTTCAAAAAATTTCACTGGTTGAAGCTTACTAAATGACTGTTCTAGTCAATGCAACGAATGGCCTACCTCCAACGACCACCGTGCCATCAGCGGTTAGTAAGGCCGCTCCAACAGGAAACTTGCTATAGGGGCTGGAAAATGGGTAAAATCTCGTAGGATAACTGAAACAAATTCACTTGTTTACGACATATTCAACTTACCAGTAAGCGTGTTGCATCACATCCTTTGCCTTTGATAATAGTTCTTCGTCACTGACATGCATAATTTCTGCAGTTAATTTTATTTGTCGCTCCATAAGTTTTGATACTAGAGCAATAAATACCAAATTTATCAATCAGAACCAAACAAAATTGCACGATTTCGGCATCGTTCAATTGTGCACTTTCTTGCGAGCGTTGCGGTATACAATTTGCCTATCTCTCTTCGAGATGGAGCTGTCTTGAGAACGAATTCGCTTGCTACTCAAGTACGAATGGCGCTCAGAGGAAATGCTAGTGAAGAGACGCGAAAGATTAATGGAGCTCTCTGTGGACAGTCCGAGCACGACTTACCCTCCAGATTGTTCACCAAAGCTTTCAAATCCGTGGACCACTTCGTAACCGTTTCTTCTGTAATTGTGTCATCGTCCTAAGCTCTATTAATCATGTAAAGCGCTTCGCCAGCGTTTTCCCCAACACGCCATTCCTGCATGAGTAGCGAGCGAATTTGTTTCCACGACAGCTCCATCTTCAAGAAAGTATAGGCAAGTTATATATCAAATGTTCACAAGAAAATGCGCAATCGAACGATAATAAAGTCATGCAATTTTAATTTCTTCTCATTAGTAAATTTAGTACTTATTGTGCCTGGTGCAAACTTATGGTGCGACCTAATTATAAATCATGTTCCAGTCTAACTATTCACATCTCTAAACTCAGATATCAGATGTTGTTGATTACTACACTACGTCGCATCTTACATAGTGGTTGTTGTGGATTTACTATGAATCCAAAGGACTGCATTCTTCAAGACAGCAGCAATTTTGACTTCAATCACTCGAGGAATATCCTCCTGAGGCACATTGGCTAGAACAGAAACAGCAAGAAGAGTAGCCTTGTCGGTTTTACAGGAATAATGAATACCTTCGATGATAACAGCATAATGAGAAAAGATATATTGCACTATTTCGCAAACGTCTACTAACCACACAAGTTGAAGTGACTACCTTCTCCTTATATTCAGCATGTTAGAAAGGGGCAATGGGAAAATCTAATGCTGAACTTGTTCTTATTTATCCGACAGTGGTGTTAAATTAGAGGATTGCTATGAAAACTATGGTTACGCTGTACAGATTTTCTCCTGTTCTTCAGTCCAAAATGAAAATAAAGCGTGTTGTTCCGATGTGGAAGAGATCTATCAGAGAAATACGGTGAGCTAAGAAAAAACTTCGTATGCAGCCGCGCCAAATATGCACCATAAACAGAGCACGGACTATGCAAACTCGTGAAAGTTTGAGCGTCTCTCATCCAAGAATTATTAGCAAGCTAGATGGGAAATGAAGGAAGAATGATCAATTACAGCATTCACAACCGTCGCCACCATCGACGAACCATCAACGAGCCTTCACAACTTCTGTCATACAGAGGTAATGACGATCGCTTTTCCTTACTTATGAACGGATCGAAAAAAGGTGAATGAAATTAACCTCGCTTATATAGATTTCATAAGAAAAGTACTCGACGACTAATTCGTTAAGATCAAATAGAAATAGAAAGATCTGAAAAAGGCTTAATTGAGCAAAGAGGGGCTTTGTTTTCTACACGAACACCAAAATAATGAACTGGTTTGCGTTTTAATTTCTTCCACTTGACTTTCCATCCTTATTGTCGCTATCTATATCGAACCAGTCAATGTCTGAGCGCAATTAACATCGCTCAATAGTACTCGGCTGAGGAGGAACTTCCTTAAACCCCTGAATATTCAAAGTTTACAAATAAATTCAATTGACAACAACATTAATTATTCTTCAGAAAAAAGACCATCGTTATTCATGATCTTCTACCAACGAACTACAAGCTTCCGGATCTGCTCAAATTACCATTTCTTGGGCTTTAAATCAAAAAACTCGTGACTGTCTCATCAACTTGATCAAATTCTTGAATCGGCGTCTAAATAAAAAATGTTCAATTGAGTGGAAAAGAACATGATGGCGTAGCATCTGGACTGTAGGCTGGATGTGACAAGATCTTCACTCCTTGTAAATCATCTAATTTTTCCATAGTGTTTCTTGCGGTGTGAGATTTGTCATTGTCTTGCTGAAGTAGCGTTTGCTTTTGACAAATCAATGTCGGGGAGCTTCTCTCTTTAAAGTATCGTGTACTCGGTCCAGCTGATAGCGGTAGAGTTTGACAATGATGGAGCGAAAATTTGGAAGACGTTAGAAATGCAAGACACCTTCAAAACTCCACCAAACGGAGATCATGACCTTTTTACCAAACGAATTCTGACGTACAACTGATGACGGAGCTGGTCCTTCTGGAACCCAACGTTTGCTTCGATTGTGATTGATTGAAATATTCTGGAGATGTTCCTAGGAATTTACAATAATCGATACTGTGTGAAACAAACATAAAATATGAATTTATTGCGGGTGTTAGGGAAGTTTTCCGTCAGCCTAGTACATCTGCAAGAAAAATTGCTGAGGGCCCCAATTCAAGTAGTCTTGGTAACGTGATGAGCAAAATGACTTTGTACATCAGACTTCATCTGGAAATAAAGTGCATTGATCTTGAGAATGAGATGGATTTTGAGGGTCTGTGCTATTGAGAAGAAGACAATAGACAGTGGTTGAAGACATTTGAAGGATGTAAAATGGACAATAGGTTGCTGGCTGGAATACAAACTAGGCTTAGTCGGAAAACTCTAAGAAAGAAGCATAGCAGCCATTTCTATAATGAGTTACCGCAGTTGGGTTGCATCAGGAGCCTACGTATTCCACTTAGTTCTAATATTACTAAAAAAAAATCTGAGTAGTAATAAGAAAGACCTTCGTGAAGGAACTAACCACACCTCATCAAAAAAAGTTATCTGATGCAAAAATAGGTAGAAATAATGGTTAATAGGCAACAACCGCTACTTAGATAGTAAAATGAAAGTGAGACTCACTCGAAATCGAAGATCATATCTCAAGCCTGTTTGAAGACGAGTTTATTGAGATAAAGTTTGCAGGATAACACTGAAATTTTAGAGGAATTTGACCTGATAACATTCAGATGGATGCTTGATAGCTATAAACTGTTATAGGGTTAATTGCTGACGTTTGTGTTCGGACTATCAGTCAGCAGAACTTTACTTTAGCGCTTAGCAGATGGCGGCGCAATCATATCGCCAGTGGCGCACGATTTTCGTTCTTAAACAATGACTGTTTTCTTTGTTTCGGGGAATACTTCATGCTTTTCAAACAGTTGTATTAGAACATGACTTTTTCTCCTATTCTGCATATTTCTTGTACATATGTAACTCCTATGTGCAAAGAAAACTCTGAATGTGAAACGTAATTTTATTTTTGCTCTCACAGTGCGCTGCAGAAACCATTTCGAAGACTAGTTCAAACATCGAGTTAGCCAAGATTTGGGCTACGGAATGACCTTAATGTGCTTCAACAAAAAGCGATCAGACACTTTAGCCGAACAAATAAGGTAAGCCGAGTGTGAAACATAATTTCACTTTCTCTGCTACAGCGTACTACAAAGGCTTTCTCAAAAACCTATCAAAGTGTGGAAATCGCCAACATTTGAGCTTCCCAATGACTGCTTAAATTCTAGATTAAAGGCCTTGTTAACGAAAAAGAAACCTATGAAAAATTGAGCGTCGAGATGACCCTTATCGTCCTCAAAAGGTTAGCTTATCTTCACTGTTGTTTGATATATTCGAGCCTACATGAGTCATAAATGACTCGTCCTCCTTTCGCCGTTTTCTTGAACAGTTTTTTGTTATGGCACGGTTTATGAACCCATCGCGGCCGGAGGATATTTATATTTTGGACTTGATTTCATGCATATTTTGAGTTGATTCAATGCCTATCTATGAATTGACTTCAATGCTCATAGCCCTATTTCAGCCTTGAGAGGTTAAAATGTGACTGAGTTGACCACTGCGTAACAAGGTTTCAATCGCCATAAATCTTATGGCTGAAAGATGTGCATGTTTTCGATATCCTTATTCGCCTTCTTTTCCATGTTATTTGTTCTGGAATGTCACAGTTGATCGTTCTCCTATAGACAGCATCTCTCTTTGCAAAAAGATCATCTGATGGTCGGTTTTTTTTTGTGACAGATGTGATTAATGTCATCCAATAACTGGTGGGTGACTAACTGACAATTCGTTACAAGCAAATTTTGAAAGCTTGTAAACTTAGGAAAAACTAAAGTGGGGAGGTAATCTGCAACTCGTGGTGTAGAGTGATGTTCTCGGAATTTTGCGAGCGCAATCAAGAGGAGGGACGACCGGAAACGCATTCAAGCACGTTGGTATCCTCAACAAGAACAAGTTGTGAATTTCGACACCTTTGAATTGCCATGGGCTATAACCGAATTCTCATTTGGACGATACATGCACCAATGCCCACGGTTGTTCGGCTTGAAATGTCCGATTTCAAGAGAGCTCAATATTGCTTTAGGTTCTAGAGAATTCAACCTTTTCGTTATGACAAGATGAACTACAAAAGAGATGCCTTCGACGAGTTGCTACCCCCTACTCTAGCCGTCTGCCTAGAGTATTAGACTCTGAATTCGGTTACCTTATCGACAGTCACTCCAATACAAAACATCGTTTGCTCTTTCACGACCGCTTTGTTATAAATAAGCTTCTTGGTCCGGCGTACATTTTCGAAATTCGAACGTTACCATATTGAAATTTCTAATATTAATGACCATTTAAGCACCATAGAAGACGCTAATGAAAAAAATGATAACAAAAGATTATACCACGAGCAAAGGAGAAGATCCGGATTTCTGAGTTGTGTCGACAATTAAGAATAGTTTATATCACGTTGAAGTTCATGTACGGGTGCAGCATGTGTGCATGCGCCAAGTGAATAAAGAAATAATTAGATAAATAAACAATTAAATAACAATACGAACAGGGAGAACGCGTTTTCTGCCTTGTTAGAATTTCAGTAGTCAATTCACAACTTGAATATCAAAAATCTCAATGGTGTACTTTATCTCTAAAATAGTCTTTTTATTGCATTGAATTAGTAAGAATAAAATTCGTCTTCACACTCAAACACTTTCCATTGGGCTATACTTTTTCTCAAGATCAGTAATCTCTCGACAGTTGAAATCTTTACAATTTCAATGACATATCTGATTTTTGAAAAAGACAACTTAATGCGCAGTAGCAGCCCAAAGAGTATTCGGTTTCGCAAACAACCGTTATATTATTAAAAGCGCGATGACTTTGTAGAAATATTGCATAGTCCCATCAATGTACCGAAGCAAAGTGTGTGCGCCGGGTGCGAAACGCAATCTTCATTTGGCTGCTACAGAGTATTTCAACGTCCTTTCGAATAACCAAGTGCACCAATGCAACCGTCGAGATTAAGGCTATCGAAAGACCACTAAAAGTTTGGAAATAGCTTCGTCCAGTGAAAAATGCCGGAGTGTAAAATGTAACTTTTATTCTCATTATCATAGCCTCATAAAAGGCCTTATGAGAAATAAAATGCACCATTGAACTTCTAGATTTTAGCTATCAAACGATTACTAAAACTCTAAAAAAAATAAGAAACGCCTTTTTCCGAGGACGTCGAAACAGGGTGCGGGTAACGCAAAGTACCGAAAGTACTTTGTTATTCAATTATTTATGCATCCTTACACCATCCGGTAGTCGGTATATGAGGACCACATGTGGATTAAAAAGGCTTTGTGTGTTTGGCGACATTAGCGTCAAACGTGCTAGCTATTCTCGCTAATTGCAGCACAAGTAATTGCTACCAGTTATGTTTATTCATCATTTCCATATGATGCTCGCGCTTGTAGTTAAACAAGAAAGCACAGATCAGAGAATAATCAGTATCCTTTACGACTATTGTCCACCTTGCGCAAGGTTATAGTAAAAACTTCGAGTAGAAATCCTTTATCTTAGTTCAATTATGGCTCTTTGCGGTAAGGCCTTTTCCGATTTTTTTGGACAATCTCGTAAATTTCAGCGCTCTACATAGCTTCTAGAAAGGCCTTTCTAGTGCGATGTAGCAACGAAGACAATATTGAGTTTCACATGTGGCGCGCATTACCGCGTCTCTTCAGACGCGCTGTGCTCAGCGATCTCAAAGCCGCCTCAAGGAACATGATTTTCGCTGTAAATTGAAGGACTTTTCTTCTTTCCGTAGAAATCCAGGTATTCCATTATCAAAATCCTGGAAGAAACACAGACTATGCTTTATCACTCTATGGGCTCAGACTTCTATCTTCATTTCATTTTGCTAAATTGAGCGCGTGTGGCACACTGGTTAAAGGTGCTCTGCATCACATATGTGGTCCATGATCTAATTTAGGCCGACAAAGTGATACCAGACTGTTTGGGAACAAAGGAGCACTAACTTGATACATCAGTAGGCCAGCGCAAGCCATTGTATAGCCAAATATGCATTCAGTCACCTCAAGCGATACTAGATGATGATAAATGCATGACTCATCTTTCAGAGTTGATCCCGAGAGGCTTCTTTTTTGTTATTGCCAAGTGAACTCGCTATGTTCTCTAAGCATCAGCTTAAGCCTAAGCAAGGAATGCGGAACATAATCTTCTCATTGCTTTTCCAACGCTCTGTGGAGACCTTTCCAAAACTTAAAATTAGCTTCAGAAACTCAAATTTAATCATATCAGTTAGCTTCTGTATGTCTGTTGAAAAGCATACAAAAGTAAAAAAGTAAAAAACGGTTAAGTTGAGTAAAAAACGCGCTTTGAGTGAGAAACAGGATCTTATTTTCTCTGATACTACGCTCTAAGGTCTCTCAATGAAAACTTGTCATAGCATCGAAATCGCCCGGATTTATGTCATCGAATGACTGCTAAAAGTCTTCAAAAGTGGAAAGGTCTTTCTTCACAAAGGGTTGCAGGGCGAGTTTAAATGAAGAAGTTGTACAAATTTTCTTCTGCTCCGTGGAGCAAGTGTAACTCCAATTGTCACAGGAAGGATAGTCTTAATACTTATCGTTTCAGTCGACAAACAACAGCAATCGTCGTGTACAAAAGCGACGCCGCCGAGTGAGGTTCTCACTTGACCGATACTCCACTTCTCAAGACTCGACACGTCTCGACCACAAAAACCATATCGCCTTTGTAAAGACTATCTTCCTAAATTGATGAGTATACACGAGGTTGCTATTAATGTTACAGCCCCTGTGTGCTCATCAACATAAGGAGATACTTATTGTTTAAATCAAGCTAAAATTACGGTGCGTCTGTGAAAATATTAACAAAACAAGCACAACCATGCGAAGGACCAAAGTTTCAAAAAGAATTTGAAGTTCTTTTTGATCATAAGGGAATAGGTGGAAATTTGACCTCATTTGCAGTACAGGAATTTTTCAAAGGAGTGTTAGTAATAATTCGAATACTTAAGTCTGTGACTAGAACAGTATATGACCGGTTTTTCAAAACACCCTTTTATGACGTTGTCGAATTCAAACTAAAATATTCTACATAGGTCGCCTCTTCATTTTTATCACGCGTATGATTCGCTGGAAGCACGGAAGCACGAAAAGCATATGAACGTGTAGAGAAAATCTTGTACTATCTGACTCAATCGTTTTATGTGGAATGCCTTTCATAGCGGAGAAAAAATTCTCAGTTGGATAACAAGTTGCACTCCACATGTCTAACCCGAGAGGCCCTCGATCGATGGTCCCGCCCGCAGATTATCCGATAAACATGTGAAACGTGTGATAAAAGTTGCCGAACATGTGAAACGTTATCTTATTTTGCCTGCCACACTGCAGTGCAGCGGTTCTTCCAGAAATTAAACACAGAGTTGGAATCACAGAAACATAGCGTTGAAATCACTAAATTTCCGTTCACTTGAGCATTCCCTGAGTGGACGCAGATTTAAGACAACTGATTAAGTTGAAGAGTCATGTCAGGCGTTGTTCAATTCAGAGGCCAAGGAATAGTATTCCGAGAAGATCCGGAAGCTTGCAAATCGTTCACAGAAGATCGTGAATAATGATGGTCTTCATTTTGAAGATTAGTAATTGCTGTGCTGTTCTTAGTTGACTCCATGCATGAACTTTGAGTCTTCAGCGGGCCGGTGTTAAAAAACTTTGTCGTCAACCTATTAGCTAGCAAATAGCTTGGGATAAGTAATGAATATCTCCTTATATTGATGGCCACGCAGAGGTTGTAACATTTCTAACAACCTCGTGCCTGGCTCATCAGTTTAGGAAGATAGTCTTTATAGAGGCGATATAGATTTGTAGTCGAGCCAAGTCGTATCTTGGGAAGCGGAGCACCAGCTAAATGAGAACCTCACTCCGCACTGCCGCTTTTATACCACGACGTTTGCTGGTGATTGGCGGCTGATATTGATAAGCACTCGATTTTTATTGTTGAATGTCGACATTGATAATGATAAGCATTCATGAGGACTATCCGTCCTGGGATAACCGGATGGATATCAGCTCCAGGTAGCCGAAAAGATTTGTCACGTCGGTGGCGCAGCCCATTTTTTACGGAAAAAAACCTTTTTCGCTTTCTCGACACCACCTTAGTACTCATTTGATAGCTGAAGTCTTCGTGATCTTGAAAGTGCGCTAGTTTTCTGAAAACATCCGCAGTAGTAAGAAAACTGAGACTCCCACTCGGCGCATTTTTGCGCGGGGCTAGCGTGTGTGGAGGGAATTTTTGCGACATTCGCAACTCTTCCGTATCAATCACCCAAAACTACGCAATCAAGTAACTACTAAGAATCTATTGAAGATCACCCACAAACCATAACCGAGCAAATAAGCCGCGCCGACTGTGGGAAGTGATCTCATTTTTGCATCTACACCGATCAAATAAGGCCTTTTTGAAAAATTAAAAAATTTAACGTTGGAATCGCTTAGACTCATGCCATTGAAGACCTTAAAAAACTGAGGAGAAAACGAACAAGAACAAGAAAGGTTTCGTCTCTAAAGAATTGAAATGGGGCAGTGATAATGGTACTGTAACGAAGATTTTGATGACAATATCGTACAAGCCGACCAATCCTAGGAACACTGATTAGTTACTGAACTCTCATTTTTGTGACTGGTCCACGCTTTGATCAGAGACGACTCCGTAAGCGTATTTTGGACATTCGATGAGCATGGGGAACAATATAAAAAAGGTATTAGACGGAGAAGAGCAGCACATGCACCTTCAAGGGAGTCACTGACAAATTAGTAGACCTAGAATCCAGCGTTCAATTTTATTTTCACAACAGCCTCCCAACGCTCTATTATGCAGCAATGACGTGGGCTCATACTGCAAGCAGCAACCCCACCTCCTCTGTCCCGATTAGTCGCCGACTACACTACTGCTTTTCGTTGCAAGACCAGCAGCTAAATTTTGGACTGGGTCTTGCAACGAAAAACACTACTGTAGTCGGCGACTAATCGGGAAAAAGGAGGTGGAGACGTTTCCACGCTGGTGGACACACCCACTTTAGATCCGCGAAAGTTAACCGGTTAAGAAATTTGCGTACGACCCCTTGAGCGCTTGAACGATGTAAATTGAAATTCACGGGCACTCAGAACGTCTAGTCGAAATGCGTAGTTCAGATCTTTGAATACTATTCCATTTTTGTATTACGGAAGAGTCCAAATCATAATTTTCCGTGGGCCATGTGACATAGTTCTTTTACGTTTTTAACGACAACATTAATACGTAATCTTGACTTAATCATTCGCAAAATAGCAGTCCATGTGATCTCTGCACGATTGGTCTGTACTTAGCCCTTCGCGATCGTGAACCAACCACCTCCGCATCTCCAGCTCTCAGTGTGGCAACGCTGTACGGTCTGCTCTGCCTCCTAAATATCACTTATACCAACGTGAGAACACAGTAAATGTATTATTGGGTGCTTATATGTTAGAAGGCGACAAACCAAGAAGCGACCCCTTTCGCTGGACAGGAATTTCTCATATGAGTATCAGTAATAATTTGTAAGCTTACATCTCTGGCCAGAGCTGTGCGTGGACGGTTTTTCAAAACAACCTTTTATGACGCTGTAAAATTCAAAGAAAACTATCTCTCCACGACCACGCGTTTTTTTTCTTATCTCCCTTATATTTCGCTGGCTTTTATTTTCTTATAGTGCTGGTAGTCTGTGATAGCAAAACTCTTGAGAACTCAAAAATGTGTTTGCTTTTTGGAAAAGCTTTATTGATGGCGCTGTAGAAGATAGCAAATAATGTGCTTTACACCTCGCCGGACAGCGCTCTTTTTTAGACTGTTGGTAATCATTCGATAGCGTGAGCTTTGATGATTCCAACGATGTGCCGAATTTCTGAAAACATCGATTCATTGCAGTGTAGCACGAAAGATAATATGGAGCTCCACATAATCAATGAGGTTGTTTACTGGCAAATTTACGAACTGAGAAGCGGGGAAGGGAGGGGACGGATCGATCGATGACCTTACGAACTAGACATGTGGTGTGCAGCTTGTTATTCAGTTGAGAATTTTTCTCCGGTTTGAAAGAAACTTTATATAAAACGATTAACTCGGATATTACGAAAATTTTTCGATACGTTCATATGCTTTCAGTGGTTCCAGCGAATTATGCGCGCGATAAAAATGATTGCGTGGCCGAGTAAGACATAATTTGGTCCTTTTCGGTCGAAATCTCTGGAGCTCTCGGTGTTGATGAATCCCTGAGGGATGTGCCATCCATTACAATGACACGCGGTGGCCTCCGGCTATATCGACTCAGTGCTGCTTATCCTCCCAGACAAGTCTGAGAGTAGTCTGGTACCAATTTACCGACCCCGGAGGGATCAATGGCTTGTGAAGCCATGAGCGCGAGACCGAACCATTGACCTCGTATGCGACGCAGAGCTCCTCTAGCAATTGCGCCACATGCGCTTTTTCTTTCAAGTTATAATGGGACAAATGGAAAACCGATCTCATTCTCTGGAGAAGAACTTTTAGCCGGAATATTAGTAATTTTTCAAAAGCCGAGACTTGAAGCTACAGCCTCACGTCGCCGGTTTTCAAAAAAAACTTTTTTGACGTCGCGACATAAGGAAACTTCTTGCGTCGAAGATGCGTATATTTCTCGCTGGACATAGCTCTTTCTTAGGACTAGAAGTAATCATTTAATACCACTAACGTTATTGTTAGCAGACCTATCAAAAAGTGGGGAAAAACTACCAATGTCGTAACGTGCTTTTACCTCTGTAAGACCCTTTTAGTAGATAAACAATTGACTTAGAGTAAATATAAATAGCATTAGTATCACCATGAAGGTTTGGGCTCCGTGAGAAACAAGCAAAAATAAAACAGACATTTGGCGGACTTAGAGAGGACTGAAGAGCGTAATCGTATTTGATTAGAACGTTGTCCTTGTATCCCGATAAGACCTTTTTTTTGAAATGCAGTAAGTAAAACAAATTGAAATCTTATCTGCCATCAAATGGTGTCATTTTCTAATAGTCGTTATAAAGACTATATGTGAAGGCTTTGTACCATATGTGAGGGCTTTGTACGCGTACAGCGTTTAATGACAAATGAGCCAGCTATTCTCACTAATTGCAGCAGAGTCGTAGATGCTACCAATTATGATGTTTATTCTTCATTATATATAATTCTGTTACTGTTTTTGGCATTTTGAATATCACCATTGACGTAAGAAGAGGGGTTCGACAAGGCGATACAATATCGCCAAAACTATTCACTGCCACCCTACCAAACGTCATGCGAACATTAGAATGGGAAGAAATGGGAGTGAAAATTGACGGTCGACAATTAAACCATCTTCGCTTTGCTGACGATATCGTTCTCATAACACCAAACATCACCCAAGCGGAACGAATGTTGAATGATTTCGATAACGCCTGTGGAAAGATCGGTCTTCAACTGAATCTAACGAAAACAATGTTCATGAGGAACGGATGGGTTTCTAATGCCCCATTCACGCTCAACGGAACGACAATTTCCGAATGCTCCAGTTAAATCTATCTAAGCCGTAAAATCAACATGATGAACGACCTAGCCCCAGAGTTGAGCAGGAGGAAACGAGCGGCTTGGGGAACGTTTAAGAGCATCGAAGATGTAGTGAAGAGGACAAAGAACATCCGACTCCGTGCCCACCTTTTCGACTCGACAATTATCCCTGCCCTAACGTATGCAGCAGAAACCTGGTCGCTACGTAAGCAGGATGAAAGATCACGTGGAGTTATCGAACGCGCAGTCGAAAGGTCGATGCTAGGAGTATCCCGTATTTCGCAAATGAGACAAAGGATTCGAAGTTCCGACCTACGTCAACGATCGAAAATCAGAGACGCCGTTCTACACACCAGGATATCGAAAATAAGGTGGGCCGGACACGTGATGCGCTTCAACGACAACCGATGGACGAGAGTCGTTACCGACTGGATTCCTCGGGACGTCAAGCGCTCTAAAGGAAGACCACTGACCCTTGGTCCGATTTCTTTACGAAAGCGATGGAAGAAAGATATGATGCTCAGCGAATCCCTAGGGCGAGGAGGACCCACTGGGCTACTCTTGCACGCGATAGGGAAAAATGGAAGAGTTGCTGGTACCCGCTCGAGTCACTCGACGATCAATGGGACGACAGGTGATACAGGTGATACAGGTGATATATAATTCTTGTACTTATAGATAAATGCAAAAGCACAGCTCAAATAATAAACAAACTCAATTACGACTGTTTAGCTTGCACGGTGTTGTCTTGGAAAATTTCGCCACATTTCCTCTATCTCAATACCTTTTTTAACCTTTTAAGGACAAGGCCTTTTCTGCTTTTTTCGTCATTGCACATCTCAAATCTCGGGCAGTTTCAATGCTAATGATGATTTTTGGAAATTTCTTCCTATTGAGCTGTGGCAGTGGAATTAAAATTGAGTTTCACGCCCGGCGCGCATTATTGCGTCTGTCGAACCGCGCTGCTCGAAGCTATCTTAAAGCCGCCTTGAAAGGATGCGATTTTCGTTATTTCTTTGAGGAACTTCTTTTTTTTTCGTAGAAAATTCGGGTTTTCCTCATATAAATTTTAGACTTTCTTCTAGTGTTTTGTGGGCTTAGATTCTTACTTTTACTTTATATCACCAAACTGAATACGTGTGGAAGTGATTAGAGGAACATAGCGACAAACTATCACGCGCTCAAGGTTCTACAAATCTTTCATCCCTCCGAAATCGGTGAGCTCGTACCAGACTTGTCTGGTAGGAGAACAGCACTGACTTCATACGTCGGTAGACCCACGCGAGTCATTGTAAAGGCCACATATGCGTTTGCTCACCTCAAATGATGGATGAAGTCGAATGCACGAAACATCTCTCAACAATTGATCAACGCCGAGAGCCATCCTTTTTCTTTCTACAGCCAAATAAACACTAAACCTCAGCTTAGGCCTAAACCTAAGAGTATGAGACAATTTTTTTCGCTCTTTCTGTATGCTGTGGAGATCTAACTAAAACGTAAATTCAGCTTCAAAATCACCAAAATTTGCGTTGTGAAATAGCCTTTCAAAGTCTATTAGAAAACCATATTGCAAACCCTAACTGAGCAAGAAATGCGCTTGGAGTGTGAAATATAGTATTATTTTCATAGTACTACAACAGTGCTCCAAGGTTTTCCATACCCCTCGCCCATAGTATTGAAGTTGCTGTTATTTGGGTTATCGAGTAAATGTTAAAAGTCCTAAGTTCTCAAAGAGTTGAATTTTCTGTTTAGTTTGGGAAACTATAGCAAAATTTCTTTGGCCACGTGGACTGATGTAACTCCGATTATCACGGAACGGATAGTCTTCATGAATGCTTATCATAATCAGCAGCCAATTACCAGAAATCGTCGTGGTATAAGAGCGGCAGTGCAAAGTGAGGTTCTCCTTCGGCACGTGCTCCATCTCCGAAGATTCGACACGGCTCCGCTACAGAAATCATATCGCCTCTATAAAGACTATCTTCCTAAACTGATGACCACGTACGAGGTTGTTAGAAATGTTACAACCTCGTGTGTGCTCATCAATATAAGGAGATATTCATTATTTGCCCTAAAATTAAAGCTGCGGTGAGTTTTTAAAAACGTTGGCGGCTGTTTGCTAGCTAATAGGTTGACAACAAAGTTTCTTAACACCCGTTGTAATTCAAAGTTCATGCATATATTATTCTTCAAAGTAAAGACCATTATTATTCATGATCTTCTGCCGACGATTGCAAGCTTCCGGATCTGCTCGAAATATCATCATTCCTTGGGCTTCGAACTGAACAACTCCTGACATGTCTCTACAACTTGATCAAAGTGTCGAATCGGCGTCCACGCAGGGAATGTTCCATTAAACGGAAAAGACCATAATCGGACGGCGCCCAATCTGGACTGTAAGCTGAGTGCGGCGAAACATCCTTCCTCAAACTCCTTTCTTAGACTGCTAGTAGTCTTACGATAGCACAAGTCTCAAAGAACTAAGAAACGTGTTTGTTCCTTAGGAAACTCTTTTAAAAGCGCTGTAAGAGAAAGAAAACTTTTGTGTTTTGCACCGCGCCGAACAGAGCTTTTTCTTCATAACATTACTAATCATTCGACAGCGTAATTTTCAGTGATTCAACGCTGTGTTTATTTTCTGGAAAACCGTTTCACTGTCGATTAGAAGGGAAATAAGATCAAGTTTCACATATTCGGCGGCTTCTTCACCGGCTAATCTACGGGCGAGGCGATCCATCGATGACCTCGTTATGACACCGTAAAATCGAAAATAAGACCTATGAAAAGTTGCTGTCCAAACCGGTTTTTCATTTGTCCCCATATAACCAAGGAGAACCTCACTTATCAAACCCGCGGTATTAGTTTTATCATAAAATCTGACAGCAAATTTTGAGCCTTTCAAGAGGTCTCCTATGGGCACTTACATAAAGCAGGAGTGTTTTGGCCTTCCATTCTCGTCAGTAGCACGGTGCCTTTTCGTTCAGCCAGTTCCTCGGGAATCTACCCCTTACGTAGAGGAATCGACGACGAAATTCATACACTCAACGTGCGGTGAAAGAATCATCGCGACCTTCTTTCAGAGTGATTGATTGTCCATTGCATGGCCTAAGGTGGTCACAGAGCACATGTGACAGAACCTTTCACTGACGATCTTGAGACAGAACTCATGAAAGGCTCAAAATTTGCTGTCACGTTACATCGTTTTGAGCGAGGTCTCAAGATACTCGATGAAAGGTCACCTGTCACCTGTCACCTGTCGTCCCGCTGATCGTCGAGTGACTCGAGCGGGTACCAGCAACTCTTCCATTTTTCCCTATCGCGTGCAAGAGTAGCCCAGTGGGTCCTCCTCGATCTAGGGATTCGCTGAGCATCATATCTTTCTTCTATCGCTTTCGTGAAGAAATCGGACCAGCGGGTCAATGGTCTTCCTTTAGTGCGCTTGATGTCTAGAGGAATCCAGCCGGTAACGGCTCTTGTCCATCGGTTGTCGTTGAAGCGCATCACGTGTCCGGCCCACCTTATTTTTGATATCCTGGCGTGAAGGACGGCGTCTCTGATTTTCGATTGTTGACGTAGGTCGGAACTTCGGATCCTTTCTCTCATTTGCGAGATACGGGATACTCCTAGCATCAACCTTTCGACTGCGCGTTCGATAACGCCTAGTGATCTTTCATCCTGCTTACGTAGCGACCACGTTTCTGCTGCATACGTCAGGGCAGGGATAATTGTCGAGTCGAAAAGGTGGGCACGGAGTCGGATGTTCTTTGTCCTCTTCACTACATCTTCGATGCTCTTAAACGTTCCCCAAGCCGCTCGTTTCCTCCTGCTCAACTCTGAAGCTAGGTCATTCATTATGCTGATTTCACGATCTAGATAGACGTAACTGGAGCATTCGGAGATTGTCGTTCCGTTGAGAATGAATGGGGCATTCGAAACCCATCCGTTCCTCATGAACATTGTTTTTGATAGATTTAGTTGAAGACCAATTTTTCCAAAGGCGTTATCGAAATCGGTCAACATTCCTTCCGCTTGACTGATATTTGGTGTTATGAGAACGATATCATCAGCAAAGCGAAGATGGTTCAATTGTCGACCGTCAATTTTCACTACCATATCATCCCATTCTAATGTTCGCATAACGTTTTGTAGGGCGGCAGTTAGTAGTTTTAGCAAAATTGCATCGCCTTGTCGAACCCCTCTTCTAACGTCAGTGGTGATATTGTTGTAGAATGGAGATATTTTGGTCGTGAAATTATTATAAAGCTCACGAAGGATCATTATGTACCGAGTAGGGACGCCCTGGTTATCCAGAGCCTCTATAACCGCTTCTGTTTCCACTGAATCAAAGGCTTTCTTCAGATCGATAAAAGTGAGACAGAGTGGTTGTTTGTACTCTCGCGAAACTTCAATGAGTCTTGTGATCGTGTGGATGTGGTCCATGGTACTAAATCCTTTTCGGAACCCTGCTTGTTCGCATGGCTGTCCTTCGTCCAGTGTTCTGTCAATCCTGTTTAGAATGACTAGAGTAAAGAGTCTATAGACAACGGACAGCAAGCAGATTGGGCGATAATTGCCTATGTCGTGAAGGTCTCCCTTTTTGAACAACAATACGGTCTTGCTGGTTTTCCATTGAATGGGGACCTTGCATTCTGACAGGTAGCGAGTGAAGAGCCAAGCCACGGTGTTGATGGGAACTGGTGGCAGGTTCGTCAGGTGTTCTAGTCTAATTCTTGTCTGGACCGGGTGTTGTTCTGATTTACAGCGACGATATAGCATGTCGGATTTCGGAAAGGAGGACCGGTGGAACGACATATTCGTCCTCTTTCAAATTATGTGACGGTAAGAGGACATGGCTAGCGAAGAGATCCGAGTAGTATTGATGCATGATTTTCTCCATAGCCCTTCTGGAAGCTGTAAGTGTCCCGTCAGGGTATCGGAGTGCAATCATCTTGGTCTTATAGTTGGCGAAGCCTCGCTGGGCTTTGCGTATGCTCTTCCCAGCTTCTGCAGCTTCTGCCATAACTGCTGCTCTTCTCTCTTTAAGGTCTCCTTTGATCGCTTCTCTGCAGCGTTTCGCAAGTTCGGACGTAAGGCTTTGGTTGCCTGTAGCTCGTGCGACTCCACGTTGACGTATCAGCTCGAGTGTCTACGGGGGCAAGCGTCTCTTCGTGACCTTAGGACTCTCGGTTTTTATAGCGCTAACGTGAAGATATTCAACGAGTCGATCGTATTATTCGTCGATGTTGTCGACAACGGTATCTTCCCAAGAGTCAACTAATGATTTGAATACATCCCAGGTTATGGTAGTTCTGGGACTTCGTTGTTTGAATTTAGCGGCTTTCTCTCCTCTCCTCGAAAATCGGAACGTTGCGCGAAGGAGGCGATGGTCTGATCCCGTGTAGAACTTGGGAACAACAGCGACGTCGGTCAGGCAAAACCTTCGATTTACTATGATGTGATCTATTTCGCTATGGTACTCTCCATTGGGAGACTCCCACGTCCATCGCTGAGAGAGAGGCTTTTGGAATTGCGAGTTACCATGGATGGTTTCGGTCGTCATGATAAACTCGGATAGCCTCTCACCCTGTTCATTCCATTCTAGTCCGTGGGTCCCTATGTGACGTTCTTCAGACGTTCTTCTTGGTTCGATTTTTGCGTTAAAATCTCCGACAATGACCTTGAAGAATGTATGATCTTCTCTGAGGAATTTTTCGAGGTCCATATAGAACGCTTCGACTTCGTCTTCGTCATAGCTTGATGTTGGTGCGTAAGCAACGAAGATGGTCAAAGCCGGCATAGAACCACATCGTTTCAACCGTAATCGTCCGATGAAAGGTATGATTAAATAAGTCATGAAAGAAAATTATTGATCAGTAGTGGCGAAATCGAAGGAACGTCGGTTTTGGAAATGAAAATTATTTTGTTCTTCGTCAGCGAGGGAGAAATGGGGCTCATAAGGGGCCAATGGGCAAAAGCCTCGTAGTCGCCGAACTCGTCAGCGGCAATGAAAGCTAAAAGAATAAGGCTCAACGTTGATCAACCCCTGAGAGATGCGCCATATATTTGTCTCGTTGAGATGAGATGTTCATAACCACCCCGATGAAACCTCTATTGATCAGAGCAGTTCTAACATAAAATTATAAAAGATAAAGCTCTCGGCGTTGATCAATCCCTAAGGGATGCGCCAGCATTCGCCTCCAATTCTAAACTTCATCTGAGGTCATTGAATGCATATCTGGCCTATACAATGACTCGCGGTGGCCTCCCGCTGAACCGAGTCAGTGCTGCTTATCCTTCCAGACAAGTCTGAGACCAGTCTGGCACCAATTTACCGATCCCGAAGGGATGTGGCTTGGAGCCATGAGTGCGAGATGGAACCAGACCTCGTGTGCGACGCAGAGCACCTCTAACCACTGCGCCACATGCGCTCCTAAGAGATATTATTGTCGTGAAATGATGGAATATCTTATCAAAATGCCTTCTATAACGACGATTTAAAAGGTCTCTGCTTTCAACTGGACTGATTTCGTGCTCTAATGTGCTTCGACGCGCTCCAATGCACATGTCGTCCGTGTCGGCTTTCTGGCAGCTCGTGTCTGTTTGTGGTCCTGTAGTCCCTCGGGGGTACTGCTTGTACTGACGTGTCCGTTCCTGCCGTCATCCATGGAGCTTCTGAAGGCGAGCCCTGCTGCCTCGGGGGGTTCCGTTTCCCCCGAGGGAGTAGTAAATCAAGTACCACAGTTTCTTAAAATTTCTCGGAGATTATGCGATTGTGAATTGTTGTTTTCGAGTTCATTGAGCCTTGTCGTCTCGTTTAGTATCGATCTGTCGATTTTTCCTTTAAGGATGCCGCCAAAGAAAGCCGCAGGGAAGAAGAACAAGGACGATAATTGGTAATTTAATAGCTTAGTGCTTTCAATCTAATCCTCATTTTCTTACGCTGGTAATCACCAGCAATTAACTTTAATTCTGATTATTTAATCGCTCTTAACATCTGTATGGTATTATAAGGAGCGCACGTGGCGCAGTGGTTAGAGGCGCCCTGCGTCACACATGAAGTCAATGGTTCGATCTCGCGCCATGGCTCACCAAGCCATCTATCCCTTCGAGGTCGGTAAATTGGTGCTAAACTTGTGTGGGAGGATAAGCAGCACTGGCTCGATACAGCCAGCAGGAGACCACCGGGAGTCATTGTACGGGCCAGATCTGCATTCACTCACCTCCAAAATGCTACGACGAATAGAGTCGAATGCATGGCTTATCCCTAAGGGATTGATCAGTGCACAGGTTGAGTGATATGCAGGACTTTGAACCTCAGAGGGAATCGAACCCACATTTCACCGTTTCCGAGGGCCCGTGCTAACCACTATTTATGCTGCCGACGACCTTGTTCTGCTACCACTCTTCCTGCGATACTAGGTATCGATCTGTCAGCAACCAGGCGTCAAAGGTTTGGCCTTAAACACTCAATGGCATTTGAAATCTTGCAAATGATTAGCACGCTCCCTTGGAAACGGTGAAATTCAGGTTCGATTCCCGTCTGAGGTTCGGAGTTTTGCTAATCTTTTCACATCATCGCTTAGCTCAACATCGTTTTCTTTTTGCAGGGACGATGAGGTGGCTGAACGAAAGCTGGCCTCGTTAATGATCGAAAAGGAAACTGAAGAGGATGACTGGGACGCGGAGAGTGACGAGGAGCTCTCAAAGCCTGTAGTACAGAAGAAAACTGCTTTTGCGATGCTGGTAAGCCCCGTTAGAGGATTTACGTGAATGTTTCTTCAATTTTTTTAGTATTTTTCCGTTATCCATACCCTGTTTCGACCTCTTGAAAAGACCTATTTTCTTAATGTTTTTAGAACCTGAGTAGTCACTCAATTGCTTATATCAAAAGAATTCGAGTAATGTATTTCGTTTTCGAAATGGCTTTGTTATTCTGCTACAACAGCAGAAAGAAAATTACGTTTCTCATTCAAACCTTTCTCGCTGAACAGAGCTATTTCTGTAGACTTTCAGTAGCTAATCGATAGATCAAATCTCCCTGATTTCAGCGATGTATTTGGTTTTTGAAAGTGACTTCTTGCTGCGCTGTAACAATCAAAAGAAGACTGAGTTTTGCAGTTTTGGCAGTGGAAAAGCCAAGATGGTTCAGCGGTCTTGTTGCGAAATCTCTGTCCACATACTCGCAGAGCAAGATGGTTTGGTGTTCATTTTGCATGGCACGAAGCTCAACATTCTTTTGCCCGCTACAACGCACTAAAAAGTTCTTTCCAAATGCCAATAGCAGTATTGGAATCAAAGAGATTTGAGCTATCTAATGATTTTTGAAAGTCCAAAGGAAAAGCTTTCTTCACCGAGAAATAATCAATTGAGAAGCAAAATTTCATTTTTGCTGTTACAGCGCAATGACGAATCCTAATCAAAATCAAAATGGATCATTGAAATCCTTGGGATTTGAGTTATTAGAGAGTTGTTGAAACTTGAAGAGAAAGTAAAAGACAGTTTATTTCAAGGGATAGGAAAAAAAAGGTGCGGATGATAAAAATGATCTAAAGTTGCGAAACTCAATCTTCTTTCAGCTGTTACGGCGCATTAGGAAGTCTGTTTCGATATCCAAATACGTCATTGGATTTCTTGAGATTTGACCTTCCAGTTAGTTAATAAAAGTCTCAAGTATAGCTTTTCTCAGCGAGAAATGTTTGAATGAAGAGCAAGATTTTATTTTAGCTACTTCAGCAAAATAATGTAGCCATTTATAAAATAAAATACGCCATTTGAATTTTTTTGATTTAAGCTATCGATCGTTTACTAAAGCTCTAAGGAAGCCTTAAGATTGCGTTATTCCTGTGAGGTCGGGAGAGGGTACGGCTAACGGAAAAATACTATTTTTTTCTTCACTAAATCTTCGAGAGTTTGATGATTTGTCTTTGTTAGCCGTTTCATTCAATTCTAAACTCCTCAGTTTTCTATGACAATTAAGTTGCGAGGTAGGAGAGTAATTCATTCAGGAATAATATACATCTGGCTGTAGCGAATGGTACCCAAAACATTCGACCTCAGCTAGGAGTTGAACCCGCATTTCGCCCATTCCAGAGGCGCGTATTAACACTACACCACCGAGCTCAGCGCTATACCATCACTATTTCTTCGATATTTCCCATTGTAGTCCATCGGCTACCAACCTGTTTGGTGAAAGAGTATTAGCAATGCGAGTCTCGGTGATGTAGTGTTTAGCACGTGCCCCAGGTATGCGTGAAACACGGGTTCAACTCCCGCCTGGAGTCGAGTGTGCAAGCCTCTGGATACTCTTAGATGTGTTTTAGAATGCCAAACACTGTTAAAAGCAGTGAAAATAAAGGCTATAAGGACGTGATCTCAGATGAATAGGCGTTTATTGAGAATTTCGATAAAGTGTGTGAGTGTTTTATTTTTCCTTTATGAACTCTTCCAGATGAGTGATAGTGAAGAAGACAGCAAAGGGACGGCAGGATCGGACGTGGAAAAAAGCGAGGTTAGTTTATGTACAAAAATTCAGTTTTGAAAAGTCCTTCTCTTAATAAATTCTGCAGATGTGACCTCACTTCTCACTCTCACTTTCTGTACGTGGAGTGGTTTTTTTCAATTTTATTTTGTTCGAAAACCAATCAAAACTAGGCTTCAGGCTTAAGTTCTTGAATATATGTGCTACACAGAGTGGAGCTTCGCCTTGCAGAAATTTTGACACACTATTTAGGAGATTGGAAAAATGTCCCGATCGGTCGAGAAAGACGAACGGAATGCTCAAAAGAAGCATGACAACAAGAAGAAGGGCAAAAAAGGCAAAAAGGTTCATACTGCGTTATTTTTGTCGTTTCTTGGTATGTATAAGATCGTGAAATTTTGCTACTCAGAAGCAGCTTGTTTCATTTTTAGCTTAAAGTATACATGTATAGGGAAAACAAGAAGTGGATGATGATCTAGATGCAATATTAGCCAGTTTGGAAATGGGTGATAAGGGTGCTCCTGCTAGTAAAGAGAAGAAAATTGAGGCGAAGAGAGAAGAGTCCGAATTGGTCATTGATGTTGAAGAGAACAAGGGAACTGCTGCAGTGCCTAGTGAACCTGCCCAAGGTATATCTCTGCTTTGTTGTTTGGATTGATTTGCTAAATAAGACATCGTTTATCACTATCAGAGCCGCCGAAAGATGCAGAAACTGCTGCGGAGAGTAAGAAGAAGAAGAATAAAAAGGCAAAAGACAAGAAAACAGGAGACATGCGCGAGGCGAGTGTGGATCAGGAAAGTAAAAAAGACGAAGGGAAGGATGACAAAGAGGTAAGAGAGATCAATCATCTTGTTTCCTTATGAGTTGTGGTGTTATTGTTGGTCCTAACTGATTTAGGAGTTGAAAGATCATGGCAGTGGTGATGTTGGTGAGGAAAAAGTCAATGAAGATGAAAATAAGGAAAAGAAAAAGAAGAAGAAGGATAAGAATAAGGACAAAAAGAAGGGAGACAAGGACGAGAAGGATGAAGGAAAAGGGAAGAAGAAGCGACATGTAAGTAGGCTCTTTATTGACAACTTTTCAGTGTCATATCTTCTCACAAGGACTTCTGCTTTGTAGCTTTCTTATGAGTGGTGTATTCAATATTATTGCTTGAGGTTGACATGATTAAAGAGCTCTTGCGTGCTAAACAAGAAGCTGAAGAAGCTGAGATACGCAAACGGAAAGAAGAAGAAGAACGTCTGGAGGCTTTAGCTCGTGCAAAGGAAGAGGAGGCACGCTGCTATTTGAATTCTTTCTTCTTATATTTTTTGTCCAATATCTGAAATGCGATGTATCGTTTCTAGGAGAGACTGAACAAAGAGAGACGGGAGGCAAGGAAGGCTAAGGAAAAGGCAGCAATCGAACGCAAAAAAGCTGAAGGCACCTACCTTACGGCAGCGCAAAGAGAAAAACAGCGCTTAGCGGCTGCGAAGTTGGCTGCAGCAGGATGTAGGCTTTCTTGTGGTTATACCCTTTGGGAATGGAACGCAGAATATTTATCTAGTTTTCTCGCTAGATAAAAATCACCTATTAAGACTCTTGCAGTCATTAGATAAGTTGAGAAGCCACGATATCAGCAATGTATTTTGTTTTGGAAGGAATTTTTTGTTGCTCCATTTCAGCAAGAAACATTGCTGTGTTTCACCCTTGATTTTCATTGTTTACTCGGCTGGGGTCTTTAAATAGATTGCTCCATGCTTCAGTTGGACATTCGATAGCTCTAATCACGATAATTTTATGTCAATGACTAGTTTTTGGAAAGGTTTGTATGGTTTGCAAGGGCAAAAATTTGCGTTTCATTGTGTTCTCTTTGTAACTGTGAGATATATATGCACCAGAAGCATATGAGCATTTATAGAAATCATGGTTTATTACAGCAGCACAAAAAACCGTGGTTGTTACTCCCAAACGGAGAAAAAAATCCTAATTAAGTGTTGGAAATTGCGCGCCGCTTGCGAATGGCGCTGCGCGACCGACCAAAGTTCTGTCCCCAAAGGGTTGAAATTCGCAAATTGAATCAGCGAAGTCTTATTTGACAGTTATTTTTTTTCTTCAGTAGCTAAGCCAGTCCCAACAGAAAATGTCCATGTGATCTACGCAAATTTGGATAGACGAGCGAGGAAGAAGTTACAAGAGCAAAGGACGAAGGAACAGCAGCTCGCGAAGCAACAACAAGAAGAAGCGGCAGTCGAACTGCAAAAAGGTTTGTTTTGTTCAATTTCTTAGTTGTTATCGATGAAATTTTAAGTAACATTCATTTTTCAACATTTTCAACTCAACATTTTCTTTTGATTTCTTTCTACTCCTTCTACAGCTGCATTCAAAACATTCACATGCTCATGTTAATCTCGTTGAACGTGAATGGATGTTTCTATTTTGTTATACAGAGGCTTCCGAAACTCCACCGCCACTTATTGAAGAATCTGTTGAGGATAAATTATCCGCACAGGTTTGTTTCATAATCGAAAATCTTTCAATGTCTTACTGTAGTAGTTTTAATAGGATGAACCAATTGACGATTGGGAACTGGCAGATGAGGTCCACGAAACCGTTCCAAAATCAGAAAAGAGCGAATCAAAGCCAACTGTCGTACCAGTGTCGTCGCAAGCTGAAAAGCAAGAGGTACAGGTAAGTTCACTTGGTGTTGTAGCACAGGCAGTACATCCCTGCTGGGTGGTAACATCCATGAAACTAACCGTAACAGGCGGAAGAACTGTCTGAAAAAGAGTCATCTGAGGAGGAAAGTGAATCAGAAGATGAGAGCGAAAGTGAAGAGGAATCATCGAGCGAGGATGAGTCTCCAAAGGCGAAACTTACCAAGGAAGAATCAATGGATCTCGTACGGCAGCGATTACTCGTCAGTTATTTTCTCTTTATACTTTGTGAATCCCAATTTCCACCATAAGGCAGACGTATTCTAGAGCTTTATTTTCTTTTCAGAAAAGACGTGAGCTTGCAGAATCTAAGCGTTCAAAGGAAAATCTTCGTGCTCCCGTTATCTGTGTTCTCGGCCATGTTGATACTGGCAAGACAAAGATGTTAGATACTGTAAGTGGGATTCTGTTCCAACTCTATTGATCGATTCTTTTCTTTCTTTTCCATTTATTTAGGTGTATCATAAAGCGAAGCACACTGCTCTCGTTTGAGGACAATTCATCCATTTTCCAACCCTTTTAGGACTGGACGCTTTCCACTTTTCTTCAGACTTTCAACAGTTACTCGGTTGCTCAAATTTCGACGATTTTGTTAGGGAACTTGGTTTCTGAAGAGGCCTTAGAGCGCGCTGTAGCAGCGAGTGCAAGATCATGTTTTGCGCTTGTAGTGCATTTTTTTCTCGGCTAGAGTTTATGGATGGTCTTCTGACAAATTTTTAGCAGTTGTTAGTTAGCATAAATTTTGTTGATCTTGAATCTGAGTTTGCTTTTCGAAGCGCTCTTCATAGAGTACTGGAAAAGCGGGAAGAAGGTTATGTTTTGCAGTCTTAAACTCAAGCTTCAAAGTGCATTTTTTGGAATATAAAATAAAAATGTAAGCCTCAGCACATAGAACTGTAGAACAAAGTTTCTACTACAGTTCTACCATGGATTCCCCAGAAATCTTTACGAAAGGGGGAAAATCGTCCAGACAAATAAAGAAAATTGCGCCCACTTGAAGCGGCTTTGAAATCGTTGCGAACGCAGCGCTATTCGAATGATGCAGAAGAGGGCATTTCTATAAACTGTCTCCAAAGGGTTGGAAATTGGAATGAAACAAAGGAAAAGTACCTTTATTCGTATGAATCTCAATCTAATTGAAAACTTCTTCACAAATCAGAAAAAAGTCTTGCACAGGTTTCTACACAGTAAAGTATTTTGAGAATGAAATAATTTTCAGTTTAAAATATCAACACTCTTTTATTCCCACTTTTTTTTCTAGATTCGTCGGACTAATGTTCAAGATGGCGAAGCAGGAGGTATCACCCAACAAATTGGTGCCACACAGGTCTTTTTCCTTCTGTACTAACTCTGTATCTGAAAAAGCTGAATTACTACGTATTAAAGGTACCAGGCGATGCAATCAAAGAACGGTGCAAGCATGTGAAAGATTTCAACCCCGATACTGTTAAGATTCCTGGCTTACTAATCATTGATACTCCAGGCCATGAAAGCTTCGCGTTAGTGTACTGATTTGTTTATTTAGAGTGGAAATTCTCCGTAATTATTTTAATCTATAAGTTGGTAGGTATTTGTTTGTGGCAAGCTTCGCATTTTGTAGAAATCTGCGGTCTCGAGGATCTTCACTCTGCGATTTTGCTATTCTTGTTGTGGATATAACACATGGTCTCGAGCCACAAACAATAGAATCGTTGAAGTTGCTGCTGAAGCGGAAAACACCGTTTGTGATAGCTCTTAACAAGGTATTGTGCAAGTTTCTTTCATATAGTCTCTGAGCAGTTCGAGCACATCTCATTCAAATCGATTCCTTTCTTACTGCTTTTTCTAGCAGTGGTATGACGTCATAAATATGCATCTAAGAGTAATAGGTGGTATACAAAAGATCTGGCATAAGGTGGGAGTTGAACTCATGTGTCATTCATGCGAAGACGCGTTTTATCATCACACCATAGATGCCACCACCTGCTACAGCTTTGTCTTAGATGTATCCTATCGTCTTATCGTAGCTATGACTAGGTTTAGTGTCGATCTGTGCTTACGCGATCAAATTCGGTACAGGCTTACTGCTCAAAGCGGCGATAGAGTATACTGAAAAAAGAATGATAGCAGAGCGGGCACGTGTCCCTGCTTTTAATGAAACACGGGTTCAACTCCTGGTGACAGTGATCTCGTTTCGCATCCATACCATGTGTTTTTGATACGCGGTTCATTTTCGTTTGGTAGCACACATTTTCAAGTCTATCCCCTACGCTCGACTAGAAGTTTTCATAAAGAGTGTTAGTAATCATTTGAAAGCTTAATTATTCGTACCCTGGGCCAGTTTTTGAAATTACCCTTTTATAACGTTGAGAAATTGAGAATCTATGTTTTACATCGGCCGCGCAATCCAGCTATTACTTCGCTGGGAAAACGAAAAGCAGATGAACGTATAGAGAAAATCATCCAGTATTATAGTTAGATGTTTAATTTGGAGTTTCTTCCAAGGTGGAGATGCAATTCTAAATCAAATGCTTCTCACGCGCCTTCGATCAACGTTTGCGCCGATCCGCCCCTAGCCCCCACCCCACTGCCTGTGAATTGGCCAAAGAACACTTGCGTACGTATATAAATCAATCATATCTTCCCTGCTGCGTTGCAGAGAAACGATCTTTCAGAATATTAGCACAGCGTTGGAATAGCAAAATTTTACACTATCGAATGATCATTAAAATTCTAAAGAAAGAGCTCCGTCCGGTGACAAACATGTGCATGTGAAATATTACCTTATTTTGAAGTTTTTGGCGTTATAAAGGGGTTTTTCAAAAAAACAGCCACTCTTGTGGATGATTCGAGATTGAAGCTTTCGAATGATGACGAACCCTCTCTATGAGAATTTCTTGGCAAACGTAAGAGATAGGCTTCAAAATTTGTGCTATCAAACGGAACAGAACCTGATATATATTCGCGTCACTGTATTTATGTAGATTGATCGTTTGTATGGCTACGAGTCAAATCCACGCAAGGACGTATATCAACATCTAAAATCGCAACCTCAGAATACGCAGCTCGAGTTTAAGGAACGCTATCAAAAGATTGTTGGGGAATTTTCAGAGCAGGTGCGAATTTTCGAGACTTGGAAACTTTCAATAGCTATGTAACATGATTGTGTTGTAGGCCGTCAACGTATGTTTGTCAAATCAGAACAAGAACGTAGATGAATATATCAGCATGGTACCGACTTCAGCTATGCTAGGAGACGGAATTGGTTAGATCTTCACAATGTTGAATTTCGAGACAATTTAATTTTAGGCAGCTGTTTAATATAAAAATCACTGGGTCAACATAATTTAGGTAATTTGATGTCGTATATCGTATTTGCGACTCAATCATATCATGCTGATAAACTTTCATTCTGCGAAGAGTTGGATGCTACAGTAATGGAGGTGAAGTCGATTCCTGGTCTGGGCACCACAATCGACGTGATCCTCGTGAATGGTTGGCTCAGAGTCGGTGATATAATCGTTGTCACCGGCAGCGATGGCGCTATTATGACACCCATCAGAGAGCTCCTGATGCCGCAACCACTGCGTGAACTTCGCGTTAAGGTTAGTTTTGTTCTTTGGAAAGAGTTGTACGGTTTTGCCTTTCAATTGACTTTTTTTAAACGTTGTTTTGAACTTCGATATACATGATTGACGCACTAGCTTTTTCGAGGCTCGTTATGTCAGTGGCTTACATACGTTTTGTCGCTTTCGCTCGCCTTGTGAGTACCACACGCCCCAGGCATTCACCCATCGTAGGGAGGGACTGGATTGTCAAGACTTTGCGAAGTGAAATGCTGTCATGTTTTTTTGCAATCGTGCGGTGATTATTCGTTTGGACATTGCTTTCCGTCGTTTCGAACTTCGATAAAGTTCTGCCTAGCTTCACATAATAACTTACCACAAGCAGTTAAGCCCCTTTTACTTCACCTAGATGCCTAAATGGCAGCTTGATCCATAGAAGTGTGCCTTTCCTCAAGAAATTTTCAGACACAAAGAAGTGTCTAGTAAAGTAAATACGAGTGGAAAATCAGGAAAAACCACATTAACAGAGAAGGAAGAGGATTGTTATTGAAATCACATGCCATTACACCTGTTTTACGATCGGCTACCACTACCATAAAAAGATTCTGCATTTTATGACGATACTTCCCAATCAATAGCTCTCTGGAAATGAGCATAATTTCGTATGTGAACCACTAGTGCATCTGTTGTTTTCGTCACAATCGATTTAGTTACTTAATGGAACATCACTGAATATAAAGGTGTTGTCTAGAGGTCTTTAGACAATTGTAAAGTTGTCAGTATTGCTAATATGCCACGGTAAAGAACACTTAAAATCCTTCAACAAAGATGAGCCGATAGCATCACACGACCACAAAGACCACCTGTCACTACGCATAGTCACTGTCTCAAACGCTTTGAGTACATGAGAAACCCATGAAGAAGCATGGAGCACAGTGGTAGATATCAGGCCTGTCTAAGAAACCGCTGACTTAGGTTTGACGGACTTACTTATATACTTAGATGGTACGTCTTCACTAGTTGTGGGGACTCCAGCACATAAGCCAAATAGTATATTGCTGGTCGTACCTATGATCTTCCTTGGTTTCCTGAGGTAACCTTGCAAGAGCGTTTTCAAGTCTTTACCATGCTGTTTCTAATGAAGAACGGAATTCGGCGATGGATCCTTGGCCGCTTCCTACTAGTTGATCTTGGAGATCTTGACGGTCTTAAAGACTTCATTTCGATTGATTGTGATCTGACTGACGATCGATTGATTCACCTCCCGGCCACAAAACACTTCATTATCACTTGTAATATGCAATCAGCGCCGTTTTGTGATCGTTTATCAACATGCCGCCATCTTTATTCATCTAAATGTGTCAAATTGAAGATGAGGTTGGTTACTAGGAGAATGCAAATGTGGAAGGACCAGAAGAACGGTAGAACGAAGGCGAAGGGGTTGCAGTAATCAGAAAAGAAACCTCATACGAGATGCTTAGTATCAAAATCTTTCCCATAACAGGATATGATTAGCGGTTAATTAGTGGTACTCTATGGTATTCGATCGTAGTTGTGTTCGATGATATTGCGTCTGAAAAATTTCAATTTTTATCAAAGCTGATTACAAGAGTCAAAGCGAGTTAAAGTTTTGGGCTGCACGATTCGAAGAATGGGTAATTCTTATACATATTGGTTTGTCAGTTGCAAAAGTGTAATTTCTGTTTCAGAATTAGCACTATATATACTCTTTCAATATTGTTAAGAACATTTTTGGAGATTTGTCTGCAAGAATTTCTTTTCAGAATGAATACGGACATTACAAGGAGATTCAAGGTGCACAGGGAGTGAAGATTCTAGCCAAGGGTCTGGAGAAAGCTCTAGCGGGTCTTCCGTTATTCGTTGCTCATAAGGAAGATGAGATCGATTTCTTGAAGTATTTCTGAACATCATTAAGTCTATCTCTCTTGCATTGATCATCCTCCTTCAACTTTTAATGCTTAAGGCATGAAGCTGAATTGCAATTGAGCCGAGCTCTTATGTCTATCAAGAAAAAGCCCGAAGGTGTTTATGTGCAGGCAAGCACTCTTGGGTCATTGGAAGCGCTCTTGGAATTCCTAAAAACACAGAAAATACCAGTAAGTAGTTTTTAATCTCTTCAATTTTCGAAGAATAGTACTGAATTCCGTTCAGTTAGAGATTTTATTATCGCTTCTCAGTACCATTTTCGATTGCTAGTGTTTAGTACTCGAATGTCAATATTGGGCCAGTGCATAAGAAGGATGTTCAAAAGGCTGCCGCTATGCTTGAGCATAAAGCAGAGTAAGTTTTTTTATGGTATATATGTTGCAAATACATGCATACCTTAAACCGTTTCTCGCTGGTCAAGCCCCAAAATATTTGCATTTTCTAGTTATTCTCGTCCTAGATATGCTTGTATTTTGGCATTCGATGTGAAGGTAGAACGAGATGCCCAACTTTTTGCTGATCAGGAGAAAGTGAAGATTTTTCAAGCGGATATTATATACCATCTTGAAGACAGTTTCCTTAAATATAGGTAAGGTTTGTCACTACAATAGTTTTAATGATCAATCCTATCCGTAATGACTAGTGTTCAGTTATGATCACTGAATTTGGAGGACGATTAGTTGTATCAAGCAGGTTAACATGGAAGGCGACATATAATATAAAGAGTACATTATTTTTCAATATAATTGCTGCAACTCTTGATACAATTCATAGATAACCTTTATCACCTTTCGTCCCATTGATCGTCGAGTGACTCGAGCGGGCACCAGCAACGCTTCCATTTTTCGCTATCGCGTGCTGGAGTAGCCCAAAGGGTCCTTCTCGCTTTAGGAATTCGTTGACCATCATATCCTTCTTCTGTGCTTTTTGTGAAGAAATCGGACCATTGAGTCGGTGGTCTTTCTGTAGAGTGCTTGATATCCTGAGGAATCCAGTCGGTAACGGCTCCCGTCCATCGGTTGTCGTTGAAGCGAATCACGTATTCGGCCCACTTTATTTTCAGTATATAGATAATAAGTCACATATACGGAGGAAATACATTGCACGGAATAAGTATCTTTACACATCTTTTGCGAAGTTGTATAGGGTTAAAAATGCTATTTAATGCACAAGGTTTTGATGCGACCAGCGGTTTCCTGTATTAGTGGGGAAACTTGGTAACTGCCTTTCCTGGAGGAGCTTTTTCCAATCCAAAATGGATAACCACCACCTCAGAAGACCTGTGTACGCCTTAGCACAGTTGTCATGGAACTCCATAATGAAGAAATCCGACAAAACTTCGATATAATCAATACCGAGGACTAGGAAAACTCAAGCACTAGCCGAACCCACGACCTCAACATAAGACCTTAGATATAGACGAGATGAAGCGAAATCGAATTAAAGTGGTGGCATCACACACTATAAAAAAATTATATGTTCATATGTGATGTAGCTTGCAAGCATGACTTGCTAAAGCATGTTCTAGGAGGACACTTTTCTCTTTGCTTCGCAGTTGGTGCAAATAGATCCGTACGGGTTTTTGATTTTAAGAAGCGAATTCTAAAATCTATAAATCTATCAAAAACACCAAAGTCCGATAAACTGTACATGGATGGCGTTCGAGTTTTCTTCACATCAGGAGTCGGAAATCTTCTAATAACTTTGGTGTGTAGAGCCATATTCAAATGTGAAGCATTGGATTGTCTTATAAAAATCACCAGTGGTCGTTATCGTGTGTGGACTTCGCAGTGGTTCGAGGACCTGAGAACCGATTTCAGCTGTTTAAATGGCTGGTTTGCATGTGTATTGAACACGTGTCATTGCAGTCAGTAAGTATTTCAAAATAGAACGCGTCTGCCCCCCACCCCAAGAGCAATGTAACAGGTTCGGAAGGCTATGGCTAAAGTGGGAAGAGCGCATGTGGCGCAGTGGTTAGAGGTGCTCTGCACTGCACCCAAAGTCGATGGTTTGACATCGCGATCAGAGGTCACTAAGCCATCCATCCCTACGGGGTTGGTAACAGACTGGTCTCTAACCTCTCTGGGAGGGTAAGCAGCACTGACTCAGTACAGTGGGAAGCCATTTCTAGTCATTGCAAAGGCCAGATATGCATTCAGTCACCTCAAACAAAGTTAGTAATTGAAGATGAATACATGGTGCATCCCTTAGAGATTGATCAACGCCGAGAGCTTTCTCTACTTTTTTCCAAACTAGGCGTACTATAAAAATGAAATCACTGAGGGCAAGTTAAGAAATGACATGGTGTCATAGTTTGGGGAATTTCAAGTCATGTTCTTCTTCATACACGTCAAGTATCACATAGTTATGCTTTGTCGCAAGTGTGTCAAGCAAATCGTGAGAGTAAAATAATTATTCCTGTTATTTTTATGAGCAGACAAGAGATTACATTATCTATTCCTATGTAACCTTTCAGCGGTTCCACCTTTTAAAGAGCTTGTAATTTTCAAACTGATGCGCTATCTAGTCAGCCAGGCGCTTTCACAATTTCAGCGTAATCAAGCAATTTTGATGTGCAACATGTTGAAAAAATAACGATAATTAGCTACATATATAGTGTCGATCAATAAAAAATCCCTATCGATCTTCTCTCTTTACAATATATTGTAATCAATTAACGGACGCCTTAGCTCGGCTACCTTCACTATCGCAAGGAGAATCGTCGTCTCGGCCAGAATTCAACGACATTTATAGGAATGACGGTATTCTCAAGCAGCAAGCAAAGCAAGATTGTTGAGTATTCGAAATTCTGGAAGATGGATGTGACAAGCGAATTAATACCAAAAAGATCTGAGATCCACACAGTAAAGTTGTGATGACGAGTTATGTAGAATAAATAGGATTACATACAATATTGAATATTATCACTAAATATTGTGCAATATTGAATTTTATCAAGTTACAGTTCAACACATATAAAAGACATGTTTAGGGAAGAGTTACGGTTACGAGCACGAAAAGAACACGAACACTTGGCCATCTTCCCATGCAAGCTGCGGATTTTACCACAAAATGTATTCAACGCACGCAATCCCATTGTTTGTGGAGTTAGTGTTGAAGCTGGGCAACTCAAGCGAGGCACGCCGATTTGTGTGCCAAGTAGAGATGTAGGTGGTAGTTCTTATGTCACCGATCTTTCAAACTAATAAATCGTTTTTCTTTAGTGTGTCTTCCTTGGTGCTGTAGCATCAATTGAAAGAAACCATGAAGAAGTACAACTGGCTAAAGCAGGAGACGAGGTAAGTGCCGCAGTTTCCAAAAAGAAAGCTATCCCAACTTTTTCTGTAAATATTGTGTATATTAAATGACTGTATTGTTAATTTGGACGCTTTTGGCGCCGTGGTTGTGCTGTGTTACACACATGATCGATCAGTTGGTCGATATGCCTGATAGGTTATCTTTGAGCAATGCATGTGGTAATTTATGGGCACTTATGCAGTGCAATACACGTGTTTCGGCCTTGCAGCCTCGTCAGTTGCACAATGCCTTTCGTCTAAGCTAATATCTTTTTGTGAGAGAACCTCCTTACATATAGGATTCACAGACGTATTCTTTACAGGCGTTATCAAAAGAAGGAAATCTATAAATGGGCGGTGTTTCACATTCGATTGCTCTCGACTGCCATTTGTGAAATATCATACCTTTTCTTTCGAGTTGTTCTTGAGACCACACTGAAATTCTGTATGCTAGATAGATTAATTTTGAGCCATGCCGCACTCATACAGTGCAGTACATGTGTCTCGGCTTTGCAAACGGGATTGCCGCACGAAAGGCACTGTGCAAGTGACGAGGCTGCAAGACCGAAACGCGTGTATTGCACTATATCAGTGCCCATAACGACCACATGCATGGCTCAAAAATAACCTATCAAGCATATATATTTCCGAGCATGGTATAAGGAAACACTCGAAACGGAAAGTCGGTCGATAGTTCGATCAAACGCTCAAGGCTCACTAAGCCTTTCATCATTGTGAAGTCTGTTAATTGGTAGCAGACTTGTCTGGGAGGATAGCTGCACTGATTTGGTACATCGATCTTCTACCGCGAGTCATTGTAAATTCTGATACCTCAGACAAAAATAGGAATTGAGGACGAATGCATGACACGACCCTCAAGTACTGATTAACGCCACGAGTTCTTTTTCTATTGGCTATTTGAAAGTTTTTGCTTCGAATTTGAGATAGGCAAATTTGAGACGAGAAATTTTCGATATTGCTGTTCCTTCTCACCCTATTGGGACTCATCTGAATTTGTAAATACTATACTTTTACTTACCAATTTGTCATAGCTTGTATCTTTAGTAATGCTTTACCGTGATTGTTACCACTGCATGGATTATGACCCTATTTACTCTCATCTTTACAGGTTTGCATAAAGATTGAGAATACTACTGGCGAAGCGCCGAAGTTATATGGACGACATTTCAATCATGAAGATATACTGGTCAGTAGGGTAAGTGCATTCCCTGTCTCCCATTATATGGTTTATAAGCAAGGTTTTCAATGAGTTGTTCTTCTATACTATGTTTTCGTCAACCAACTTGTTTAGATTTCTCGTGATTCGATAGATGCCTGCAAAACATACTTTCGTGATGACTTAAGCCGTGCAGATTGGCAGCTTATTGTGGAATTAAAACGCCTTCTTGATATTTTGTGAACGTGTGGTGGTCGACAATTGTCAGCTTCCAAATACTCAGATGGTTCAGTTACTGTTCTGCTAAGTTTTTTCTTTCATGCTTTTTTGTGTTGATACCGATGTGAAGCCCTCTCACAACTTCATTGTTATTGCTAGAGTAGACTAATATTGCATCTTGACTAGGTTTGCTGTGCTATGGCTGGTTCTACTGATATCGTTTGGTTTTATTCGGTGAGATATGTACTCAGATTTTGTTGCTATGTTTCTACGATCAGTCGCCATCTTCCGAACTGGTGATTATTGTTCAAAATACTTGTTTATTTATTGTGATTCTTCCTTTCGCATCCATTAGTGAATTTTCTCACGAGCATATCATTACGGATACTAGCACTTTTCGTTGTAAAAGAAGCAAACGCTACGGAAATTAGAATAAAAAACCAGATTATGCAATTCTCTAGAACTTCCCCTTTCTTATCTCAGAGTTCTTTTAAAGTAGAGGAATTGCGTGGACATACTGTAGCCATATTAGTACTGAAAGGAAACTAATTAAATTATCATTCCTATTATTCGTTGGAATTTGATTTTACTGATGTATGAATGTTTGAAGAAGTTTTATTGTACGAAGAGATCTCTGAGATGAAACATGTGAAATCCAATTTCAGATTTTTATTCCAAGTTACTTATGGTACAGGCGGAAAATGTACAATACTAATATACAATCTACGTATAGTCGCATCGATCAGAAGGACACTGAAATAGGGGAAGTGATAGATTCTCATGACCGAAAAAGCACTTCTAGACGGAAAATACAAGTACCACATATCCTCAAATTGTCATAAATATTCTTATGTACAGTTTTCACCTGGTTATGAGAAAATATAAGGCTGAACATAAATTTTCGCTATATGATGATCACACTATACCCACAACTTTCACAACGTAATGCGAGTTTCTCATCAACTTTCGTTGGTCGTGGCTGACCACCGCATCCTGCTGCTTCATGTGTCGAAAAACCTTCGGACAGCAATCGCTTCAATTCAGATTGCGTTGGTGGTATTGAATTGTTATTAAAATGATGAAGAAATGGGCAACTCTGAATTGAACGATAGACAGAAGTCATTATTGAAGCACTCTGGTGTGATATCTAGAAAGGTATATGGTCACAAGAAGTCGTAAAAGCGGCAAAAATTGAGTCGTCATTACATTTCCGATACACTATTCGTCTCAGACGATGGCAGAGATATCCTGAAGACCCTCTACAAAGAGAACGACATAGAAAGAGCGACTGTGAGAACGATGTCTACACGGTATTGCAAGACCACATCAGGATCTTGATCGGAGAATTTCGTCTACATAGTTACCTTGAAAGAGCTTCTGATTTTCCAAATTAGTATAAAAGATAGCAGGATGAAGCTCCTAGCGTTCATCAATCCCTTGAGGGATACGCCATGCATTCGCCTTCAATTCTTAGCATCGTTTGAGTGATTAAGTGCATAGCTATTTACAATGACACTTCGGTGCTCCCCCCCCTCCCCGATGTATTAAATCAGTGCTTCGATCCCCGATAAGTTTGGTATCAATTCATCGACGTCGGAAGAATAAATGATTGGTGAGCAATGATGGCGGGATCGAACCATCGACTAGCGATTGATCGACGAAGGGTGCGACGCGAAGTACCTCTAACCACTGCACCACACACTCTCCAAAATTACATAATTACTAGGAATCCTTACAAGTTTTATATTGTGTACACGATTTCATATTTATTGATATGGTTCCAAGCCAAGACTCAAACTGCACACCTGACATTTGACGGACTTCTCGTCAACGGTTAACGGTGAATGCAAACATGACGGACAGTACACCGAAGGGTTCATAAACTCGTCTACATCAGCAGCTAGTCGCTCCTCCTCAATACGACGAATATCCTCGTACTCTATAGATATGAACAATCAAATTTACGACGAAAAAAGTTATAAATTAATTGTTTCAACATCTAAAAACTACAAGTTGAATATAGTGATCAGCGTGATGCAAGTACAACGAAACAACAAAATAAGGCCACATACGTTCTTGAATAAGGGAATTTGTGATCGAATCGAATAACTCGAGCAGTACATTCTCATCCAAATCACCAAAGTCTGATTTAACTTCCGCGCACACCTGCAATGAAAATAAGTTAAGAATTCGCGAAATTTTCAAAAACTGATTTCCGGAGCCGCCCGTCCTTCTCCTCTACCTCAATATGACAAAATAATGGATAAGGGAATGAAACTCCAACGTACATATTCATCTATTCAACTCATCAACTTTTCTATTGACACCTGATAACAAGTGTAAATGAATTCTGATCAATCAAAAATGGTGTTACTCAGTCTAAAAGTAAAGTAAGGTCTAGAAGTATATTGTTTTATTAATCGTAATGATGATTCGCGAATATCAAGGGAGGAATTTCACTATTTCGCCCATTATGAAACGTGGCCGATACTAAAGAGTACTAAGCCGAACTGCAAACAATTTATATATGAAAATGGAGAAAACTTATCTTGATTAGCTGACGCGAGGTTGATAAAACAGTTGTAGAAATTCGGCTGACGTTTCGGCGACCCGCCTTCTTCAGAGCCTGGACGTATAGTATTAGTCTATCTGAATGATCGGATGGTCTTATTTATATGCTGCCTAGGTCACGTTAGAAGATCAAACGAAGAAAGGGCGCGAGATCTCGCGTGATGGTGACGCACTCGTCCTTCCGATTCATTTCGGGGTTTTGGGCGTTTATCCAAAATGCTTCAAGAGTTTTGCGCGTGGATGTTTTTGATTCCTGCGCCAGGATTGTGACAGTCACATCAAAATCCTTATTGTTGTGTTTTTGTGCCCTATGTAAACCTAAAGGTTTGGTTTTATCTATTTTAGATTTACTGTCTAGATGTTCTTTTATGCGGACGAAAAGTGGTCTTCCCGTTTCGCCTATATATTCTTCCCCGCATGTTTTTTTGAAGAAGTTTTTTTTGAAGAAGGCGGGTCGCCGAAACGTCAGCCGAATTTCTACAACTGTTTTATCAACCTCGCGTCAGCTAATCAAGATAAGTTTTCTCCATTTTCATATATCAATTGATTATGCCGAGGTTTATAGAAAGTCGAACTTTTGAATTGTTGCAAACAATTTAATTTGTGATTCACTGTACTTCTCATACATTATTAGATCGGCTGTGAAGATATAGGCGACGTTGTAAAACAATTATTTGTAAGACAATGAAAGCGGTAGACATAACCTAAGCTGAATTAGAAGTTGGAAAATGGTCTGAAGTTCAATTTCTATTCTCTCACAAAAACATGGAAGAATAAGCCTTCAAAATCTTACCGTTTCGCGCACAACACACTCCATGTCACGCCTCGATTCAAATTGGCTCATGCGTTTTTCTCTCAATTTTTCAGCACATTTCTAAATTGTTCACTTATAAATGGAAAGGTAGACATCGTGGCCGAGGAAATCAAGACAAATCGTCGTTTTATTCTCAGAAATCTGTGCACCTCACATCGCTACACACGTCATTAGAAAATTCAGGCGTGCCTCAATGCAGATATAAAATTGAAGAAAAAAAAAAGCTGTACTACTCTACGGTTATTCAAGGAGGCTCATGCTGATGGCCGTTAAATTTCAAGTCACTCTTCTTGTACGTTTTGAATCCAACAGATAGCTTCGCAGATGTTCACTCAGCCTTGAAAGAGCATTACCTACATACTGCAACTTGAAAAAGGATCAAACTCCCGGCGTTCCAAACCTTGAGGGATAGTGCCATGCATTCGACTTTGCCAAGAATCGCTAGAGGTGACTGAACGCATATTTAGCCTTCACAATGGTCTGCGGTGGGCCTACCGATACATGGGGTCAGTGCTGCTACACCGACCTCAGAGGGATCGAAGGCTTGATGAGCCTTGTGCGCTAAATTTAAACATCGACTAAATGAGCGTTGCAGGGCACCTCTAACCACTGGGCCAAACGCGCCTACTGCAAAGTTGCAAAAATAAAACTGTTTCTTTCGATCACGTTTGTTCAACTGCTAAAGAGATGCGAAAAGAAGGACACTAAGATGTCTAGCGCCGGGCTATCACACACGTAAGCCTCCGGCGATTTCTTCCCTTTTGTGCTGAAGTCGGACTGAATGAATCGTCAGCACATTTGACCAAATGTATGCCTGTCGGGAAGATGTTGAGAACAAAAAGCACTAACACATTCCCGGCCACAGAGTAACTGAATATGACTCACAAAACATGAAATCGCGGAGCGACAGGGCTGACCTTTTTCAGTTTATCCCGAATCTCAAGATGTCGATTTCTATTTTTGAACAGATACAAGCGGTTCGACACAGTAGTCGACATTTTCTGAAATGCAAGACCTTCAACAGTTCATTTCATTGACGTTGAAAACAAGTATGAAACGAGAAAACATCAGTAAACGAACGACTATGAGGAACAGAAGATAGAAAGTCAACATTACACAAAAAAAGGATCAAGGATGGTGACGATATCCACAAGCGTAACAGCAATAACGCGGCTAAATGAGCCACATAACTCTAACATCAATGAAATAAATACTGGAAAGAAATGATCTGACTCCAGAAATGATATGGGTTGCACTGTCTTTCCTTTCTTGCCTTTTTTCACTGATTCTTGAATGCCCGTTTAGTGCTTTCTTTCTCTTGATGGCACATGTAAATAGTACGTCTGCGCCTACTCTATGTAAGGGATTGAGGTTCCCCCGAGAGGATTGGCTAAGACGAAGCTTCCAAGGCTGAAACACGTGTATTGCCTTGTACAAGCCCTTAATAGACCACATGCATGGCTCAAAAATAGCTATCAGGGATACTGATATTTGAGCGAGGTCTTCAGAAAACACTCAAATAATCCCTAAGAACTACTTTAGTAACTTCATTCGGGTAGCTTCCAAGAACAAGCAAATGCTCAAGTCGATTGGAGAGAACAATGAAAGAAATTTAAGTTTTGATCATAAAGCTAAAGCTATCGGCGTTGATTAATTCCTGAAGGATGCGCCATGCATTCGTCTTCAATTTTAAACTTCGTTTGAGGTGACTGAATGCATATCTGGCCTATACAATGATTCGCGGTGGCCTACTGCTGTACCGAGTCAGTGCTGCTTATCCTCCCAGACAAGTCTGAATCCAGTCTGGTACCAATTGACCGACCCCGGAGGGATGGATGGCTTGCTGAGCCATGAGCGCAAGATCGAACCATTGACCTCGTGTGCGACACAGTGCACCTCTAACGATGCGCTCCTACTTGATTATACCATCGGGAAAGCATCGCCAAAATCTTTCAAGAAGTATACGCTCTGAAGTGAAACAGTCTTGTAACGAGATGGTGGGAGCTCTTACTTATTCAGAAGTTACCGAACCCTTTATTATTATATTTGATGGATAGATGTCGAAAAAGTCGTAAGAAATTCTCTGTAATGAGATTAATAACTGATTTCTTCACCATAACTCCTTAAAATTCCGGCAGTTATCAACAATGTCTTATGGAACGCCACAGCCAAACTGTACTCTACAATACAAGGAGACTCGCTCAACTAGTATTCTAGTATTCTACACCGTTCAAGAAGGATGCGAACAACGAACTGAATGCTAGAAGTACTGGAACGCGCACAGTGAAAAAAAAACTGTCAAGTCGGATCAAATCGAATAAAGAGAAAATCTTTTGAAATAATTAACTTGGGTTTATTGTAAGATCATACCACCGCAAATGGCGATCAAATAGATGAATTACGATTGGGCGCGGATATACTGAGCAAGCACAAGCAAGATTATTACGTAATACGAACTAATTAAATCGTAAATCATAAACCTAGTAACTAATGAGATTCGTTCTCTACTTTGCGCATGTGGCGCAGTGGTTAGAGGTGCTCTGCGTCGCACACGAGGTCAATGGTCCGATCTCGCGCTCATGGCTCACGAAGTCATCTATCTCTTCTGCCGTTTTTGAACCATTTTCCAAAACACAGAACATACAGTGAAGTAGAGTGATGTGCAAAAACCTTTTGCGTCAGCTGGGATTCGAACCCATTCGCACTATCCGGGGAGGAGGAGGAAGGAGGTAGGGGAAGGGAAATGGCGTGCATGAATCGTTGCACTACCGACACTCGTTCTAACACCACTCTTTCTACGCTACAAAGCATCTATCTGTCGGCGACCAACCTTCACAGTCTGGTGTGGGTGGTCGCTATCGACACTGAATCCACTGATGCTGAGAGATATTGGGTATCAATGATCAAAACATAACACCTCCAAAGCGCGATCAAATGGAATGAATTCTGATTGAATATAGAACATTTTCGCAGCAAACTCAAGTACCCTTAAACATCAACAAAATCCAGTTTTGCGGACTTTTTGCACCGGTTAGGTTGTCGTCTTAACGAGTAATTGTCTTGATGACTGAAAAAGTAGTTAGCCGAAGAACGGCTCAAAGCGTGTGATGTTAATCACAGCATCCCTATCCTACTTTTCCGGATTTCCATAAATTTTGTTCACTACAGTTTATCCCTTTCGAGACAAAACCACTCCACCATGATCAAGCCCCTGGTGTTTTGTATGTTCCCTCAACGCAGTTCTCCGCGGAGTTATTTTTCCAAGATCCAGTAAACTATGTTGGAAAACTCCATCCGTAGCAAAAAAAAAAAATCCGACACCGCCCTCTCTTGATGTAAATTTCGTTTCATAACAATAAAGCCGTTTTCAATCTTTCTTCCGTGCAAAACATCAGTGATTGTCATAAAATCCATTTCAATACGCATGATTGCAACGAAAGAGTTATGGTCCACAGAAGATACCCCCATAGAAGAACTGAACAAGCATCCTAAACTATCATGTCATTGTGCGTATATTACTGTTCTTCGAAAAAACAAAATGCTGAGTCAGTGAACAATTTTCGGTACCACTATGTGTTCTGATTATCACGAATATCGCTCAAATCAGAAATGCAATTTTGATGGAATCCAGAAAAAGAACAGCATGAACACAGAAATGTATGAAGAAATGCGCGCTTCAAAATAGAAGCTAGTAACAAGCACAAGCCACGAAACTTTATTCAGAAAATCGTGCAAATTAAATAGACAAATCTGTTATTAACTCTGAACACCGTAATAATTTCAATTTATAATAAGAGAGACAATACACATATTGTGGAAAAAGCGATCACAACACGCACAGAAATCATTCCCTGTACGGATCATTCTGCGATAATTTATAAGGAAAAACAGTGCAAAAAACAGGGACACTAAACTATCAATCCACAAGTTTGAGTCCATTATGATGCGATAGCAGAAAAACATATAATCAACAAATTTGGACACAAATTTGGACACAAGTCGAAAATTTGGACTACATACACACGCCCTAATGAGAACCATTGTCTGCCCTCTCCTTAATTTTTCGTAAAGTAGCGGATACGCTGATGACAAAATTGAACTTGTCAGAAAGCGCTCATTCAACCGTAATAATGCTGCTGCGGTATCTGAGGAAATCCATATGTAGGTAGTGTTTGCTGGAGATCCACAATCTGCTGACCATAGTAAAATTGCTGCTGATTAATCTCTTGACCACAAAAATATTGCTGTTGTTGTGTCTGCAGCAGTGAGTTCTGGTTCATATTGGAACCCAGTAGAGGCTGGGGTAGAGGCTGGGGTAGAGGCTGTGGCCATGAAAAGGGGATACCTTGAAATTGTTTGATATTGATACTACTATTCTGTTCCATACTCGAATAGTCTTCTTTGGAACCTTTATTCTGCAAAGATACAGCACCTGGCAACATTTCCCCATTAGGAAGGATTGTTCTCGCTAATGGCATCTTCTGGCCAGGTGCAATAGGTGTCCTTAACTCATTTCCGTGATCAGATTTGTATCCATGACGTGTTTTGGACGATCTTTCGTAGTCATTGTTGGACGAGGACGGTTCATTGATCACCTCAGCCAAACAATCCCAATCGTCATCTTCATCGGCACCACCAGTGTTCTCTTCAGTGGCTTGCTTTCTAACCTGCTTAACAGTTTCGAATGACTGTTCACAGCGTTTTGACACATTTTCATTCCTAGACACTTGGCTAGTAACAGGAGAAGGCAATGTACTTCTGCTGCTGAATGCATGCCTCACATGACTGTTGCTTTCATTAGCTGGGATGGAATTTGCACCTGGATACACATATGGTACTGCTTCAGTGCCCTGAAACATTTCGTCTCGGTTGGCGATGACAAATGGTGATGAATTCACGACTGGCGACAGTTGACGCGATGATTGTAGTTTTTTGAGTGAACGTTGAACCTCTTCAAGAAGAGTCCGCATCATAGAAGGATTGGTCGATTGTGGTGTGAGAAGACGCGGTTGAGAATTAAATACACCGTCCAAGGTCGACGAACTTGCTTCCGATTGCAAATTTTCTGGCTTAGCGATCCCGTATGATGAAGATCGACTACTGTCTTGTTATTACTCTCACTTTTATGAGATATCTGAGAACAGAGCTGAGCAAGAAGTTGTTCAGTAGAATCTACAGACTTCTTGAGACCCACCTCTTGGTACAGTTTATCGACCATAGATTTATTTATGCTACCATACCTCTCCGCTTCCTGTTGCATGGTGATGAGCACACCAAGTAACTTACGCATTTGCGCTTTCTCATCGGAGTCGCTGATTGTCAATATTTCTTGTAACTTCTTCAATCGCTCTTGATGCTCCAGAAAATCATTCACTAATGAAGAGGTATGCGCAGTCGGTTGTGGTTGTGCAAAGTTTCTCCTCTGTTCAACCTTCTCATCGAAAACAGTACTATTATTCGATGGCTGTGAAACAAGCGCTGCACCTCTCGGATCACCGAGTTTCGTCAAAAAAGCAGCAGCTGTTGCTTCCCATGACAAACCTGAATTTTCGATTACATTTTCAATTTTTGAACGGCTCCTACTACGTCTGATGGTCCGCCTGCTGATGCGTGGGCTGGTGGCGTGTGATCTACTCCTACTTCGTCCACGATTTCTACTGTGCGACCGATCACGATGACCATGCTTCGAATAGCTACAACTAGAATCACGCAAATGTCTATGGTTACAACTCTTACGCCTTTCCAAACTTCGACTACGGTGGCGTTTTCGAACAGGCGACGTTTGCCTTCTATTATCCCGCTGCTTCGGCTTTCCGGGTGTTGTTGGTCGACGCTTTCTTGAACGATTGCTGCAAGTTACTTATATGAAAAGATTCAACATTCATGACGAGTACTCATAAAATGAAATCATAGAAATAAAACCTTTTCATCTTTTCTTTGTCATCTTTTTTCTTCTCTCTTTCTTTGGAAGAAGAAGAATGCTTATCTTTTCCTTTGACGTTGATAGTTTCTTCGAACTGCTTCAGTTCCCTCAACTTTTCGTTCTTTTTCAACTTAATAGATTCCTCATCGATTAAGTTCAAGACCTGCTTGGAAATGGGTGATGGTACTTCAACACGACCTACTCTTCTACCTGAAAATTGAAAGTTGCAAATTTTCAAAAATCCTTATTTAATGGCTAAAAGGAGTCGGAATTTGACAACGGATACAGAGACCAAAAGATCCTAGGATTGTGTGATTAATATGTATAAAAAAATTTGTAAACACAGCTGAGACTTCTGACATAGCACCTGGAAAGGAAAGAAAAAGTAGTCCCAGGAATTCATGAGCGACTATTGGCATTAATCAGAAATTACAACTCTAACAATACGATTATTAATTTTTCAAGTAGATCCGAGCTTCTCAACAATACAAGATAGTAGACAAAAAAAAAACTTTACAAAACCATACCTTCGTCCTTCCACGAATGATCGAGAATAGTGATACATTCAGGCCAAATTCGCTCAATTGTCGCACGATCGAGTAAAGAGCGTAAGCGATTAGTAACCTTTCGTGGTGGGTTTTCCATCTAGGAAACAGCATATCATCGATTTAGAAAAGGCAGACAATCAAAGAAGTTACCTTCCAAATTTTTATTGCGTACTCATTAAGCTTGGCAGATCGAGCAAGAAAATCCGGCTCCGATACAATCGCTTGATGGTACATCTTGTAATTACGGAACTACAAAATTCACTTGGAAGTAAACTGAGAGCACGAGTTGCATAGTCATATATCATTAAAACATCGAGTAAGTAATATGCAAAACTATGAAAAGATAAACACACATGCAGCAAAATATTCTTGAGAGATATAAGAGATTAACTGGTAAGTACCAACCAAATAAGCCAATTTGTGACTGGTGGTCTCCAAATGCTCAAACATATCATTAGGAGTGGTCCACACTCCACACATAGAGCAATAAAATGTATCCATATCAGAACAATCCACACAGACCACCTGCATAGTTAAGGATGCAAAACACCTTTATAAAAACCTCACGAAAAGATCAAGTACTAAAAAAACATAAAATCGAATGGTTTTAGAGCTGTATTGTTCCTTCGTTCTCAATTTAGGGCACTATGAAGAGAAAAGAGCACCTCATAGAGGGAATCAACTCCAAGTGCACCCTCTATTTCGGCCGCTTTTTGGTTGAATTTTACGGGTAATTCGTTGGTTGGAATACGCTCTGCTCCTTGTCTCCAAACTAAACCACAGACATACTATAAACAATGCTTTACGTAATAATTGGTTTACTGAAACAAAAAAAAAACTTTATAAAGTAAAGGTTCACAAATAAACTCACTGAAGTCAACTAGCTGGTCTCGAGATTGAATAATACTTCCATTCAAGATATATGGGTCAACTTTTCTCTCCCGAAGAGATGGACGAGCTATCACATTTTGGCATTCAAGTTCTGACTGCTTAACCCTCCGACTAATCGCGTTTTCCGCTTCTTCCAATCTTGTTTGTTCTTCAAAAGTGTCTGCAAATGGGACGTGTGTCTTGAACAGTGTCTGTGAAGCGCATTCTTGAGATCGCCATTTTCCACTAGGAGGGATACTGAATGGAGAAGTGGGAGATGGTACTGGAGCACTGAGCAAATCTGGCGACACAGTTTCGAAACGAGATACTGGCCTATTTTGCAAACGTGGCGACACAGTTTCGAAATGAAATACTGGCTCATTGTGCAAATCTGGCGATACAGTTTCGAGGCGAGATACTGGCTCATTTAGCAAATCTGGTGATACAGTTTCATAACGTAATTGTTGGTATATTTCCTGTGTTCTGTTTGTAGGGTAGATGGGACGTGTTTTCATGTGCATGGAAGACATATATCTAGAACTCCCTACAAAGGAAGGAATACTACGTTGTACAGCGATTTCTTCATGACGTTTCTCCAATTCACGTATTGTTCGCTCAAACATATCCTTTTCTTTGATTAAATGTCGTTGGGTGGCTTCCTTCATCTGCAGAGCTTTCAAGCGCTGTTTTTCTTTATCTAAAAGCATGCGAAGTTCATCTTGTCTTCTTGAACGTTCTGCTCCCTTTGTTTCTCTCTCACTCTCACTCACAGTCTCTCTGTCATCTTTGACTTTACGAGTAGCTTCTTTATGTTCTGTATGCAATTTCTGCGAGCTAAATTCTTTTCCTTCAAAGCGTTTACCACGCCCATGAATCTCTTTTTCTATGCGGCCAGCACGTTTCCTTTCCTCCTGAAAAATTTCAACTTCACGTTGCTTTCGTTGCTTTTCTTCGTTCTTTTGCTGCTGTTCCTCTGCCTGCCTCCTAGCTTCCGCCACCAACTGACATTCGCGTTCTTCATCTCTCGCCTTTTGCATGGCAATAAGAGCCTTCCTTTTTTGCTCGCCAACTGGATCATAAATTGGGATACAATGTGAATTGCTGGGTTCGTGGAATTTTAATAACTGAGCAAGAATTTTGCGCATCTCCTTTCCACCTTCCGGTAACGAATCTATCTCCATAATTGTGTCAGGATGATATTTGTGCTAAAAATAAACAGAGAGTAGTTCTACAACATTTGAGTGTTAGACCAGTAGATAAGTGATTGTATAAAAACCTGATTGCGTACCACAAAATTCAAGACGTGTTGCATAGACCGCACATGCGCCTCTAGAGATGAAGGATCACGAGATATTACAAGAGCACATAGCCTGCAGAAGAAGTCGGGAGAATGAATACCGTCAGTTTCACTGCTGCGTCTTTCAACCAAATCTTCGAGCCCAATAACTGTTAGCACGAAGTCATGCGCATTCTTTTCTGCGCTCCAGTGCCACGCGACCTTCTAAACCATAAATTTAACGAACACAACAGTTGGTGCAGAGTTGGCGCCAACAATGACTGTTACTCCATCGGAAAAAAAATCATACGTTTGATGGATCCTGGTGCTTGAATGGCTTTACAGTATATGACGAGGTTTTTTCCGAGAATCCCGACATGTCTAAATATAGTAAAATGAAAGATGAGTTGTACAGAGATACTAGGGGCATAAGCAATTGTGCATAATTATACAGCGCATAATTACCAAGTCTATTTGACATAAACGCCTGGAATCGAGCAAAGTGCCCCTGAGATGAAAGATGGCTGTCCCATACATTGGTAACAATCGCGTTTACAGAAGTTGAAAAGACTAATCCACATTGCTGAAACACACCGCTTACATATAAATTGTCCATCTATTCTTCAAGTTCAAAATCACATAAGCCAATAGTTCTTGGAAAAGGAAAGTAATGCCAATCGACCATTACTTCAACTCTACGGGTAATGTGACAAGTAATATGCGGGACACAAGACAAATAAAAGAGATAAGCTTGCAAAAATGACTAATGTTTACTTAGAGTCACTAGCAGTTGATAGAGAATATGCAGGAGAAAATGACTTGAAAAAAGAACAGATGAAAAAGGAATTTCGACGCGATTTTCTTATTGATGGAAATTGAACTATCCCGTGCCAAGGACCTATTTAGCTTGAACTCAGAAGATCCAACAAGCAGGGAATGTTCGGACAGATTGATTACCGTCTCTTGTGTTCTACCCATCTTATTGTTTAGCTTTTCTAATACCGTGTGTACCGATCGATATTTGTCAATGCAAAACCAAAACAAGCATGCTGTTTTCATTACGAAATTTATTGGTATCCTCTACATTTATAACTCCACACCGTAAATCATAAAAGAAATCAACAGTCGCCTCATGAATCAACACACCAGCAGCGGTATAGAATCATCGTTGACTAAGAACAAAGATTATATTGTGTATATTACGAGGCCATCGCACAAAGTGTAGGGAAATTACGTAACTTTTTAACGATTTCCAAAATTATTTAGATAAAGTACCTCCACACAGTCTCTCAAATCCAAAACTTTAACAAACGATGACGAAACACTTTGGAAGAATTCAATAAAAGTCATAATTATAAACTGCAATGTTAAAAGCATTTTTGCAGAAAACGTAATTCCAATCAGTAACCCATTTTTCCCAGTTACAAGGAAAGTTTTTCGCAGCAGCCTCAGAGCATTATATTTAGCAGTGACAAACATTGCAATAGATGGATCCATTCGCAAAGCAAAAAACGGGTATGAAAGGGATTTGGACCACGTAGGCGAGAATATCGACGCCCTGGAAATTTTCAACTCATTGTGCACTGTTCACTCACCACGTTTTGGTCCTTCATTGGGGCAAAAGTAGCTATATAACTTTACACGATAATAACACTGATACAAAGCAACGAATTCCATTCGTATCTAATATGTTAACAAAGAAAGATATTTCTGTGATAGATTCTTTACCATTTTAGTTGTATCCTATATGTGTTGTTCAATAAGAATCAAAGCTATCTGAATAACAGTAAGGTTGAGAAGCGGACATAGCATTAAGGATGCTACCAGAATATTTAACGCGACCAGTAGAGCGATATTATGGTATCGAATTTCGGTTAAATCTCAGCATGCCTGTGAATTTATTTCAAATTGATCCTCCAAATTTTAAAGACTTTGAGTTGACTAAAATGGAAGTTTCAAATCATGGGAACTGATTCTCTTTGTTTTTATATTGAGGCTTAATCGTACTGCAACATCGTTAAATGCAAGCGACGTTGGATGGAAATGCTTCTGAAGGCCCAGCGAGGAAAATAAATTTTGATGAAGGAGTGTTGTGAGGATCCAACGACGACAATCGCTGATAATCACAAATCAAAATGTCGAAAAAATGTGATCACATGAAATAGATGAAACTAATCAAGAAACCCAACGCGTATATCCAGTTTCGGCTATTAAATAAAAAAAAAGATGCGAAACTTTGACATGACATCGCTTGATGACACAACTAATCGTAACTTTTATCATTTACCAGGCTCACCAGAGCGCTCTCACTCAATTAACACACTTCCTGGGCTCTTCGAAATCTATTGCCCCCCCCCCCCCTGCTACCTAAAAAAAAGAGAAATCCAATAACAGAGTCGATATTAATGATGCCGCTTGAAAATGAACCACTTCATAATGTAATATTCTATGCTGAAAGAGTATTAGACTAGTACCTTGCTGGCAAAGATGATAGACTCTAATGAGTTTACTGCTGATATCTTTTTCTCGACATTCCAAACTTGTCTCGTAGCTTTACGATTTTTCGTGGTAAAACGATACTGCAATATTTGTGATACTGTTGCCAAACAAACTAACCATACATCGACAAAGCATCCTTTCAACTTTTTCGTCCTTTTCTTTCAATGCAAGAACTTTCACTCGTGCTAAGTCTAGAGCTTCTTTGACAGGAATTACCAGATTCTCCGCTAAAACTGGTGTATATGATGTTCTGGTGTTAAAAAATCTCGTACGTTATGGACAATAATATTAGAAGATATAGTTTATATCAACCATAGTCTAAACACACCGTTGTCTCCTGCCACTTTATCAACCATCGAGATCAGGCATTCAAACACTGGTCGGTGCTCAGAATCGTGAGAAGCTGCTTCAACCTGTTTTTCAACAAAATGAGAACTGATAATCATAGTTAAAAAAAACAACACGGTCATGAAAAATACTCTTTCAAATCAAAGGAAAATGGATTAATCCTACACAATATTGTCTTCGACAAATGAACTTTCAATATTTGCACTGTTTATCATAACTATAGCATGAGATTCTGATAAAAGTTTATTCAGCTGTTTCAACGTTTTCGTCTTCTTCAGAACCGATGATTCGAGTCGATTCTCCACACACGTTCGTCTTCGTTTTGAATCATCGCTTTCGTTTCGTTCGAGTCAAACCGTCGTTCAGTCGTTCGAGCTCGTATATATGGCGCTCTGTGCTAGTCCTTGATCATCACGGATTTGCAGGATATATTGCACGCAATTGCAAGTCAACATCAATAGCTGGTCTGGTCATTATACGCTCCATCCTGTAGATAAAAACATCGCCGGTTCTTCATTCGAGCGGTGCTACAACAAAAAAAAAATCCAACTCAAACGAAAAGAAGGCAAAGATGCTTGAGAACGACGAACGATTGCGGGAAATCGACCAGAATCATCCATTCTGAAAAAGACGAAGACGCCGAAACGTTAGTGGAATAAAAATTTTATATACAATTTGAGCTAAAGGTTCAATCAACAAATGTAATAGAATGATCGGCGTTGTCCAGACTGAAAGGTAGTCGGCTTACAATATAAAGCTTCGATGGCTTCAGATCATTTTTATATACCTACAAGTAGTAAAATCTTGTCACTGACCTTACGAATAGGAATGTTTCCCCAATGTAGCATTCGAAGTGTAAGTTGAGGAGAATATGAACGCATTTCATCATAATCATCACATGGCAATCGTTGGAGCCATTCAAGCATCAATTCACGACTTGCCTTCCTTGTCTTCTGCACCAGTAACATCGAAAGAAGATTACGATTATTCGCATGCTGTAAGAGACACACGCTATAACATGTTTGCTGTAAGAACAAAAATATTCAGGAATTCGCTCAATATTCAAATAAGAAAAAAGTGGAGAATCATGAAGTCTAAGTTGATTCAAGTGCTTAGCTATTTTTATAAACCGTGATAATCCAAGTATCATCAAAATAATCTCAAGAAGAATCGGTAACGTGACCAATGAACCCACCACATAGTGGTAAAAATGTTCGAATGAACGTATGTGATTATAAATGAGAGGATCCCTACCGTGAGCAAACCATCGTGCACAGAGAGTACATACAACCTAAAACTAATATTTTCAGAGTGAAGTTGCATTGTAATGATAAGAAGACTATCACAATTAGTATTAAAAAATAGATAGGACAACGTATCTATCAACATAACCTCTTCGTTTTCGAGATCGTCCACTAGAAACGCTAACCCAACGTCCCCTTGCGTTTGAACATAAATATCATCTCTGCCGTCCCTGTAACAGAGCAAATTGATGTGCCAAACTTATTGGTGTTAATCAAAATTTCTAATAGAAAATTGTAGACGTAACCTTTACTTTGAACCAATGACCATGTAGCATTTTCGGAGCTTTAGACACACTTGACGACATTGGCACGAAAAATTTTTTATCTACAAAAAAATTAGGAAATAAGGAATCTGATGAAACTAGTCCACATGGCAACCTTGCGGCCATAATTATCTACATCCAGTAAGAGCAAGTTTTGTACAAAAAGTCTGAGTGAGAATTAAGTAAAAAAAAAATCACCAAAAAAGAGGCATGCTCTTCGGATAGAAAACTGAAAATGTGACAGTTTTCCGCAGTGAAAATTCCAAAGCGCTTCCCCACCATCTGCGATGTCTTTTACAACCTCCAAAGCTAACAGGCATACCTAAGCAGATACAAGTCTCTTGTAAACACGATGAAATACAAAAACGGAATGAACAATCACATACCGGACAGAACAAACAATTTGAGTCACGTCCAAGAGGTGAAAGTGCTGGCATGAGAGTTGGAAAGACATGCGACTCGAGTTTTAGAACCGCCTATAATAACAACAATAACATCAATTTACATTAAGTTCTCTTCGATGATTTCTTCTGTGCACAGGATTTGCTTGGTATTTTTTATTCTCAGCGAATTTATAGGAACAACACCACAAATGTGTTAGGTGTGGTCAAATAGTTACTATATAGATGAACATCGAAAATACTGCCTTTTTAGATTGAACACCTGGTGATCAAAATAGTGTTTCTGAACGTATCTCATGAATGCTATCTGAGCAAACTTGTTATGTGCTCTGCTAAATGGGCTCTTGTACAGCCCGAGACACGTGATTCGACCCTGACAACTTGTCAATAGGGCAGAAACCTTCGTCTTTTAGTCATTTAGTCAATCCTCTATGGATCCTCCTGCTTCCACACTAAGAGTAGGCGACAACGAACGATTTACACTACACTGCTGTCAAGTGAAAGTCAAGGCCTAAACACGTATATCGGGCTGTACAAGAGCCCATTTAACAGCATAACAAGATGGTTCAGGTATCAATTATGAGGTATGTTGGAATTGGAGCGTGGTCCTAAGAAACGGTATAGTATATTTCAAAATCCCAGCCAAAGAGCAATCGAATGGTCGACGCCTACTCTTAGTGCAGGGACCGGAGCACCGACAGAGGATTGGCTAAGGGTTCTGCCCGACTGACGAGACTGTCAGTTGACAAGTTGGCTCAGATAGCAATTACGAGATATGTTGAAATTTGAGCGTAGTCTTGAGAAAACACTTGAAAAGAACGGTATAACATGTTTTTAAACGATCTTATCGTGAAGCCCTAGAAAATTGCAAGGCATCCATGTTTGCAGAAACATCAGATTGTAATGAATTCCCTCTTAGACTGCTTTTTCCTCTGCAGTGGTATGATGTGATAACTATAAAACCAATGTTGAGTGACATATAAAACTTTCAGCACCGGGCAAGAGTTGAACTCGTGCCTCATTCTTTCCGAAAGAGCGGCCTCAACACTGCACTACGCTACCTGCTCCTCTGTTAACACTCACTATACGATACAAGGAATCGATTCTACCAGTGACTAACTATCAACGCTATCACACAGCACTACTGAATATACAGTTATAACATTACACCACAGTTATCAAGCAACTCTTAAACAGAGAAATTTTGTCGATTACTTAAACACAATAATTGTCAGCGTAACTGGATTCGATGCCGATATGTGCTTGTCAGATCAATTGGTTGCTGACAGATCGGTACCTTGTTTCGCGGAAATAGTTATAAGAGAACAGGAGTCTCAATAGTGCATTGGCTAGACGTGCCCCGAAAGGGTGAAAAGCGGATTCAACTCCCGCCCGGAGTTCATAGTTTTGCTTATCACTTAAAATCGTTGAATATGGAAGTGCTCGGGAAAATAAATGCAGACGTCAACCTTATTCTTTGAAGTGCATTCTCCAGCTCACAATCAACTGATGTTTCTATTTGCTAATTGAAATAAAAAACCGCTAACATACATAGTTTTTGACCTAAAGAAATAGACCCATTCACTCCGGTTAATTTGATTCTCCTCGCAAGTTCTTCTCGCCTAGGAAACTGCCGAGGTGCTTGGAGAGATGATAGTCGGTAGCCAAAGGTCATGCAAGTTCCGTGTGTGTGGAAGAGTGTAGCAGCCCAGTCCCTTCAAACTCTGCGGTTTGTTGAGAGGAATGTGACCCTGTGTTGCCGACCAATACGGCATCCACTTGTAAAGATTTCTAGATGCTTAAATCTTCTTTAGAAGTTCCGGAACAAAAAAAGTTGAGATGCTTATATCAAATTCTGTGAGTCCTTGAGCTTACGAGGGCATTTACCTCCATTAAAGCTGCAAAATCAACGATGTAAATAGTAACGATGCCGAGACCTCCCTTAAATTGGAGATCGAAGTAGTCACGAATATTTTACAAATGTTGTACTGTATCTTCGTGAACACTTCTATCGTCCCATCTCTCACGTTTTGAAGCGTCTGTATTACATTACAGATAAATTTATTTCATGAAAGTAGGTATGTCGAAATTGAAGAATTGAAGTCTCAATTTCAGGCTGTGAAATTTGTCCAAAACATCTTTTATTGGACTAATCATTCATATGGAGACGAAGCATTCAAAATGGGCCATTGACTTGTACACTACTCCATCGTCCGATGAAAATTAAAGCTTAAAGATCGATATTTATAGCAATTTCCGAACGACCTAATATTAATCACATGATCCCGGCCGCACCTATGCAACTTATAAGGGCGCATTCCTCGAGGACTGTTACAGACAACGAAAACTAGGAATGTTGTTCATTCAATATTGCCACGTTTTGTCTCGAAGTAGCAAGAAAAAACTATTCAACAGATGTAGGAAATAATCATTTTGAGAAGACAGAGCATAACGATGAAAACGCATTAAACAGTATAGCATACTTGCTAGGTGCCACGGAATGATTGCAATTCTAAGGAATGAAACGAACTGACCGCTAAACAACGAGGGAACCAATCGATATGAACTCGACGACTTTGTTCATTCTCTAAAGAAAACGTTCGCGTTCGAAATTAATACTGCAGCCTTCTTCATTCGAGATATCCGACCATACTGCAAGGCTTCAAACATCTTGACAGGATAAGAAACAGCCTAAAAATGACCAAAATATAAAGAAAAATGGAATGATAAGGTAGAAATACCAGGCAAAATTCACAGGACATGTGCGCACACGTACCAAAAATTGCATGATGTGATATTCGCTTGAGAAATGACTCTCGATTGATTCAACGGGGGTGTAACACAGTCGACAAAAATTACCTCTGTCTGAAAGAAAACGTAAACTCCCCAGAAAATATATGAGATAGACTCTAACATATGTTTTGAGAAACGTACTGAAAATAACCAAAAACTTTAATCCGCAAACAGGCCCGTAACTGAGATCCTTCTCCATTCTCCAGGTTAACGGCCTCTTTAGTGTGACCACGTCCGGTAAAACTGCACCTTCAAATTTGACTGAAATGCAAATTATTGAAGTACAGATAGTAAATAAGAACCCTTAGGAAAAAATCCCTTCAGCCAAGAAAGTGGGACAACGAATTAGACGCTTTTCTATCAATTTTTCGCCACGTGCATTATGAATTGAAATCGATTCACAACTGTCGTTTTACGCACTCCTTCCACATAGACAGCTAATTTGTCACTTTTTAACTTCTCGCCTTGTATTTCAATTTTTCTATGTAGCTTGTTACAAAACACCCTTTCTGTTTCCTATGTAACTTTAAGTTCCTCCATATATCAAACTATCTATGAGAAAATTTCCATTCCATGAGTGTCCTTAAAAATATCGTTCACCATTTAACCGTAACATTGTCGGCGAGATTTCTAAGATATAGCTCTTACATCATATTCCACAGTAAGCATGGTTTATGATGGAGATTGAAAAAAGCGAATATCAATGAATTATTCGCTGATTATTGAACTTTGTGAGATAGAATTATGTCGGTGGAGCATGGATTGAATTTCATCTTCAACCGACTTCTCATCGATGATAAGTAATTCATCGAAGGCGGCAAGAACAATGAAAAATCAACTGCGCAATTCGACAAAGATGAAGAAAGTAAATCGGAAAATGAGCAAGAAGATGACGACGTCAACGAACAATGATGGAATAATGTGCGTGAGGGTCGTCGGCTCCAGTCACAACGAAATATGCCGATAGCTTCTACTTCAATTCATGAAGTCAATATATTTCATAGGCTATATAAACAACGTGTGGGATCGGATTGCAAAAGAACAAAAAAAAAAACAGATATGAACAAGAAGAAAAGTACTGGTAAATGGCAGCTTGAATGATTTATACCACTGTTTCCCATGGTAAGAACCGCTTGATTGCCACAGTCGGAAGACTACTCTGTAGGTACCTTCGGCGTACGTAATGCTAGCCACGAAGCTATACCAGAATACAGATGAGCTGTTGGCTCATCTAGATTTAGTTTACGGCCAACGGAAATCTCCAATGGAGAAATTTACAAGGATTACCTATCAGTTAGAGACCTAGTCAGAGACGTGTGCATGTGAACACCTCACGCCCGAATGGAGGAGTCTCGCAATCCGTCGATACGTCAGACATAGAAGTCACACACATACATCCAGTAGACTTGGAATAAGATTTAGTTTGCAAGTCAAGGATAGGTGGAAGCGATAAGATGTCTGACTGAAAAGATAAAAGCAACACTAATCCTGCCCATAACGACGCAAAACGGGACCTCTACAGGAAGTCGCCAGATCTGCAGGTGACCGAAGGCTGCAATCAAAGATGCTTTTGTAGGCAGTGACTTCACTACGGTCTAGATAGGAACGACATTGTACCATAATTTGGATACACACGGCTGTTTTTCCACTTAACCAATCAGATGCTTTTCGTGGACGCATGATAACGATGGTGAGTAGGTGACTGCAACAGATCAGTGAAGTCCAAGCCCGTCTATGTTTAAATTCATACCGTACAACCCAAACAGTGTATCGTAGAGGAGATATCAGCACATTCCGTGACTCTGACGGCATATTTAGAAAGAAGATTAGCTTGAGATGAAACCAATACAATGTTTCTGTCAATTTGTTTCGATGAAAACCAGAATAAATGTCACAGGTCAAGGTTACAGATTCCAACTCTGGAAATAGTTGGCACAATGTGTGAATAATGATTCACATCGAGCTGTAGTGTTCCCAAAGACGCATGGAAAAAGAAACTGCATTGAGATATCATATTACTCTTCTTAACACCAAACCTCGTCAAAGAACGGATAGACTCGTACGGAAGTTTTTTGCCAATTACGAAGTGTGGGAGGTAGAAGACGTTTCTCTCGACTCATGGTACACTATTTCTTTGTTGGAAGGTACTAATTTCATATCAAAATACAGGAAAAAACGCTGAAGTCGAGTACTAATCTACAAAACTCGAGAAGACTGAAGACTTAATGAGCTAGAGATACGTGATCGTACCAAAAATGAGTGCACTGCAGAGTAGCTAATCCTTCACAACCAACCGTACCAAATGTACACTTGTTTTTCGTGGCTTTTTCCATCGCACAGTGATTTTTCACTCACTAAACTTTCAGTAGACACTTGATAGAACTTGAAGCGTTGCCAGATTCAAAAGAAGATCACGTTTTGTACTCGAATAGTTAGGCCATTATCTGATTTTTATTTGAGCCAGTATGTAATGTGAACTTTTATGGGCAATTTACGGAGGCTAATAAACGTGTTTCGGCCTTCACAGTCATGTCAGTTGGCCAATACTCCTCGTCTCAGCCAACCCTCTCACATAAACTAGGCGACGACGTATAATTTACACGTGCCGTCGTGAAAAAAATCATTAGATCAGCACTGTTGTATACTCGGGTGCTCTTGGCTGGTATTTATGAGATATCATATCGCTCGTTTCGCCTATTGCTTGAAGCTTGAAGCGTGTTTAAAGATGACATCAAATGAAATCAGAACGATAGGAAATGTGTCTTCTACAAACCGAGAACATAGAAATAAGTCTTCTACAAATCAATTTAGGCCCCAACTTCTAAACTGCACTTAAGTGCACCATAAATAGAAGATTACTTGAAGTTACCGATGAACTGACATGACATGCAATGCACAATATTACTTTTGAGCAAACTATTCACTGTGCTTCTAATTTCCATATGTTTTCTTCACTTTTATAATGTTATATATACACTTTATATATATATGTATATATATATATATCATTTAATATATATAATATTATACACGAGTTTATGCACCGAAAGCTATGAACTTGTATTCAAAAAACCAAGGAAAAGGCTTCCATCAACTAACAAAATCGCGTGCAGCTTATGAATTGCACTGCGCAGGGCGATTTGAACTGTGGTTTTCAAATAGGTTAAACATCGCTTAAACGTACAAATGAATGATATTAGTTCGATCAAATCAGCCCCCAACTTACATTGTTCGAGAAATGTGGTTACTGCAACTGCTCGACGATGATCGACTGAGAGTTCGTGTTTATCCCAAACACGCTTCAGTAATTCATCGTTACAAGCCAGTAATTGGTGACATATCTGAAATAAAGACTAATTACCAAAAAAAAAAACCGGGACTACTTCTTCTGTTTACACGACGACATTCGATTGCGCTTCTAGCACTTTTGATCGATAATTCTCTTCATCATTGTCCGCATGCGCATAAATTGCTTGAGGATTTTGATCTTATGAATGGCGTTTGATGAAATTAAATTGGTATAAACCAGAACTCCGACATAGTCGTACAAGGGTGATCCCAGCTATTCACAAGTATCTGCCAACTAACGCGCACTGCAAAGAGCAAGTTCATGCTACTAGGTAAGTTCATACTACTTCCGAAACACTGTAACGTGGAAAGCTTGGTTGAGCCGAGAAAGGATCAAACCAAAGCCTTTTGCAAGCTGAACGGCACGCCTATCAACGTGCTGGATGTCTGCCTGTACTATTGATACTACGAAACTGCACATGGAATATTGAATTCTCATGATTGAATTATCGATATCAAAGACAGCGAAAGGTAGATCTGTGAGTTGGTTGAGCGACTTACAGCTTCAGCTTGCATGAACAGCACCCTGATGATCATCACAATAAGCTTATTAATGTTCAGAAAACTCTGTATTATAACTAGATCCTTCACACCCATTAATATCATGGGAGATTCAATGAGGGCAAGTGTACTCGTACCACAATCACAGATCTAGAGAACACCTATGGTTTCGTTGCTACCCAAAAACTAAAGGATAAGTGATGGCATGTGCATAAGCTACTTCGCCTAAGAGTTTCATAACGAAGACCGACCACCGGATCGACAACTATTGTACTGTGAACTTTATGTTCTATGAATTCCAAACCACCCACAGTATCTGTCGTTGAGACCATAATGCGTGTGGACCATCAGATGCTCCTTTGAAAGATGTAGAGTCATCTATTCTCGACTGAAATATGAAGTGTTCGGATCTCCATATGATGTTTACATCTGCCATCAGTTTCTCATTACTGCGATTGGTAACACTCACAATGCTTCGGTGGATAGATCAACACGTTTGTACCTTTCACAGTACATTTTCAATGATGTTGCACGTTACCAAAACACTCATCTTCCCACTTTAGAAAACTGAGATGAAAGGTCTGTTGAGCAATAGTAATACACAAGAAATGAACCTATTCAGGACATCATTTTCTTTTGAATCGCATGACAACCAATATTTCGATCCTTTCTAGTTAATCAGTCAGTATTGTTCTCTTCACCTAATGTCAACGTCATAAGAGTGATACTGTTAATAGAACGAAGATGCTAGCATTTGATAGCCATGGCTTTTACTCATTAGTTCAGGTCAATTACACTCCTTGCATAGTTATCGCCTCCAGCTAAGTTTTGCTTGATGTGCGCATATAAATATATATATATATATATATATATATATATATATGCGTGTACGTACGCGTACATATGCATATCATGTATATATGTATATATAGGTACATGTATAACATATGCATATGTACATGTATACATACCTGTGTACTCATATGTACATGTATACATATTTATGTGTACTCATATGTAGACACGTATATGTACATATGTGTGCACATGTACGCATGTAAACATGCATATACGTATTATAGATGAATCTCTGGACGTTAAGAGCTAGATAGACATATCGAAACATATGATTTTTGAGTTCGAAGATATCCTAAACGTACCAAACACTCCAAAATTTTTCTTGTCGTTCCGTTCTTCCGAGAATCCATATGTAAATTATATGATGGCTGATAACTGGAGGATTTGACAGCAAGTCTTGTCATAGCATCCTTTCCCGTGATGTGAGAATCCATGATTAAACATTCAGGTGGCAGATTCTCCCGTCCTAAAACTCCTTCCACCAAATGAAATACAAAACAGAAGAGCAGAAATATCGTAACACAGATCAAAAGATCAGAAATTTGGCAACCCAATCTAACACATCAACTTTTGCAAAATAGAACCTTGTTCTTCAAAGACTTTGTTGCATAAACGCTTCATTTCATCGAATACTTTGAGTGGATCTTCAACCATCTTTGCCTTGGAAAATTTATCGGAATGGAATTCATCCTATACAAACAAAAAAACAAGATATTGGTTAAATTAAGACGATTATGGAAATTGAACTGTGCAAAGACAATATTTTCCGGACAATTTTACCAGATATGTTTCGATGTGGCTCATTGAGAAAACGTGCATGTCTGCCTGTTCCATAAGTACACCCGATTCATAGCAAATTGAACATGCCCACCAAGGCATCGAAGTGAACGAGAAATGCAGCTCGTGGAGACATTCTAGGCCTTGAAAATTTCTTACTATTTTCATATCCAATCTTCAGAGTAAAAAGATAAAGCTTTGGGCCTAACTTGAGGTTTTCCAAATCACAGCATTACTTTGAGACTAAAACAAGTCCCTAAATATCTCACCCATCGCTTGTTCATCGCAAGCAGTGTACCGTCTCCAAAGAACAGAAGATCCAATAAATTTTTGGGATTTGGGGACTTCTTTAGCGAAAAAATCATAGACGAGGAGTTTCTGGAAAAAAAATCTCAGAATCGATCAATTAACGGTCGAACATGAGAATTATGAAGACGCCCTCACTCTTTTATGCTTCATCTGGTTTTCGTGATTTTCTTTGTCACGAGGTGATGGGCAGACATCCTGGCATATCTGCAAAATGAACAAAAATCAAAGGCAAAAACATTTTCATTAAATGTTTGTTAGTTGATCTTACGATTGAAGGGGCTTATCTCTCTCTCTCTTTCTCTCAAAAAAAAAAAGATGTCGGGAATAAAGTCGCCCTAAATCACATTAAAAGTCTACGATAATGGCGACCATATGAATCGTTTACAATCGCTTATGGCTACAAAAAATATTAGTTTTCAAGTTTAAGCCAACATCTCTCACTTCAAGTGAACTTCACCTATTGATGTAAAGAAAAATCAGCAAATATTCAGACTGAATCCAAACAACTTTTCATAATATAACACCTATCATATCAATTGTTGGAGCCCAGAAATTACGTCTATTTTTTATTTCAATCCCTGGAGCTTAACAAGGACAGCGAATTCCCAAAAGTCGAAGTGACTGGACAAGCAAAGTCTTGATTGAAACTCGATGAAAGTCCATATCTCATCAAAAGTTCCAATTCTCTGCGGTCGGAAAATTGGTACAAGGCTTGTCTAGAGAGATCGCAGCACTCAATACATCGGCATGTCATGGGAACCGCGTTTTCTGCGCCGCAGGCGGCATGATGGCGCGGTGAATAGCAACGTAACAGATTTCTAGTGAAATTTAGATTTTCATCGCCTTTAATTGGGGTTTATTAGGTCAGCGAGTGGTTGACTGAATATGGTTGAAGAGACTTCAATAAGGCTATTTTTGGTTTGAATATTCCAAAGAGAGACGTACAACAAGCCGTATGTGTGGAGCATAGCTCAGAGTTAGTTAAGGCCGAAACTCCCTCACCGTTTGAAATCTTTGGAGCAATGGAGGATTTGAGCACTCATAGATTTGAGAAAGTTGCTTGATTGCATTGCTCTAGATGTACAGAAATTTTGTATAGCATTCTCTTCTTTTCAGCTTCAAATTTTTTCTTGATATGGAATTTTCCGAAACAAAAAAACGATAAAAAAGATAAAGTTCTCGGCGTTGATCAATCCCAGAAGCATTTGCTGTGCACTAGCTTTCATCTGGCAACGACTGAGGTGTTTAAATGCTCATCTGGCTACTCTGGTACCAATTCACCAATAGCGTAGGGATGGGAAGCTTGGTGAGCCTCGAGCAAGAGATTGAACCATCGACCATCCATTGGTCGATTATGTGCCGCAAAGCACCTCTAGCCCCTTCCCACACGCGCTCTGCAAAAGCGATACTTGAAAAAATGTCAGCGTGCCCTGTCAAAAGAAACCCAATCATGTAATTCTTTCTGTTTTCGGTACAAGAGCTGCAACGAACAAAGAATTCAGATAGCTCATGTAAAGCAGAGGTTTCGACTTGGAGGAATGGGACTATCAGTATCTGGTTGCAAAAAAGCACTGGATTTTACTTTTTTTATTTGTCTGACGCTTTAGCGACGAAACAGATTTTTACAGCTGGCAATATTTCTCAACCAGAAAAGTGCTCAAATAATTGAGAATTTCACAGAAATACAGAGGATACATCTCCCTAACGTACTAATCGTATATTTGATTTCTATACCGAGTTCTTCCCACTGGAATTTAAATAGATGCAGAACCACAATTTTCAAGGAAAATAAAGCATAAATGTTTTAGGGTTCTCAACGCAGAAGTTGTGAACATGAACGATACATTTAAGAAACATTAGGGCAGAATATTGGACGAAATTCTGCTTGTAAATTTGTTTTTGTATTGGAGATGTCAACTCTGAAGTTGAAAAAAATGTCGAAACTTATAAATGCATATATATATGTATATATACATATGTACATATATACGTATATATATGCATACGTATGCATACATGTGTATATATGTACATACATATGCATATATACGTGTATGTATATCAAAGCTCCACGAAGTCACAATCGCATGGAGATAAAGTGAGACAAATTTAATCACGTAGACAAAGATATGCAGATTTTAACTGCCTTGTTAGAAATACTGAAACTCATTGTCAACTGAGATATGATGACATAAAGTGAAAAGGGGCATTATCTCCGCAACGCATGAGTCTTCTAGAGGCCACATTGTTGCGTGTGGGTTAACAAAACACCCACAGATGATTTTTCAACAACTGCCGATAACTCCAGAATTACTCGTGAATATTAGCAGATGAAAACTTCACCGATGGAAAATTGTTTCATTTCTGATTACTTGAAAATCGAAATCTCCAACGAATCCAAAAGTAACTTCTGATTATTTAGATCTCAAACGCAAGCACAGCCTGCCTAACGACAAACCATGTATTGGGAAAGACCATCCTGTTTTGATGAAGGAAATTGCACTTGTTCAAGCGTTTCCATTTCCAAAAATGAGACTTCACGAGAAAAAGTGAAAGACACGTACTACGCTGACTTTATAGAACTACACTTGTGACTTGGTACAAAAACATAACTTCTTTCCGTTGAGAAATCAGACTCCCGTAATTGTCAAAGCATTACAGATTGATATATGTTGACTTAAGTTCGAAAGAGGTAAAATAATTTCTCAGCTGCTCTAAATAGATGATCAACAGGAATTACTTTATCCAACCGCCGTTTGGCTGGTTAACATCATAATTGCAAATCCAACAATGGCCGGTATGTGTTCACCAGACAAAACAGTTACCGGTTGGTTATTAACAAATCCATACTTTGTATAATAGAAAGAGTGATAGCATACAAGGGCGCCGTAGTGCAAGAGGTTAGCACACTCACCCGAAAAGGGTGAGATGCGGGTTAAATTCCTACCTGAGCTTCCAAATTTTTCATATCGTCCTTAAAGTAACAAGACAAATTCTACCCGGTTAGCAAGACTTCAAGTTCCGGGCCCCTAAATAATGTTCACAGTGTTGCGTAAGGATTTCGAGACATATGGACGGTGTGGATCAATAATCTTGGACATCTGTTCTAAACATTATTAAGTTTCCTTGGACAATCATATTAGTAAGGACTCACCAAACATGTATGATTTGGGCGCCAAACATTCGTTTTCCGTGTGTTATGTGAACCATTCTCAGCTCGAGAGCTCATCATCTAGGCTGAGAAATAAGTCATTAGGGTCATTCTATCTGTATCAAGGAAGCGGTTCGAAAGAATTTACTGGGTTAGCAGGAAATTTTCCAGACTGCCCTGAGTGTAAAAACCACTGTTGATGCTACACGAGTATCGTCGCGTGCCAATGCAGCACTTGAACTCAGACGATACTAGCGTAGCACCAACAATCGTTATTGCTTTCGGATTATTTCCACTTTGAGATATATGTATCATCATTATATACCCAAATAACCGCAAAAAGCTTCCACAAACAATAGTGAAACAAAGACTTAAATGCATGAAAAATAATATACAAAGACGAAAAAGTGCGGAAAATTCCTTTCCAATCCAATAGGACGTTTCCGGAAAGCTATCAGAGTAGAGGATTCAGGAAAATGTGAACTCTATTCCAACAGATATACTACAATCAAACTCACAGCCTTTCCTGCTTGGTAGTCTCGTTTAGTCGATTACAACATGTCTTTTAAAGCTCCTGTATATTAGTGCTTACAAATCGACAACATTGACTAATAGACATCGAACGACGTTACGAAATAAAAACTCGATAGAAAAAGAAAAACAGTAAAGGTACGTTGGAGAACATATCGTTAAACGACAAAGAACAGAAACTTAGATGATTGAAGGAAGGAAACCAGAGATAGCGACGGAGCTAATGAGAATCCGGCTATACTAAAAGATTATGGAAATCGTGGTAGCATCTTTAGCCCTTGCAGAGAGTTGTGATCTCACCAATTTCTAAAGTATTTTCTCTTACATTCCTAATAGAATTGAGTGGTCAGCGAAAACTGGACCTCAGACGGGAGTTAAACCCGCGTATCATCCATGGCGGGGACGTGTGCTACCACTAGACCACTGAGGCCATCGCTTACTCACAACTCACTCTTCAATATCTCTCTATCACAGCTATCAGCCATAAACCATTAACAGATTTGGGAGGGTGAGCAAAATCGTTTATTGGCTCAGTTAAGACGAAAGCCATTGCGCTTACATAAATCCAAGATTCCTAATGGTTTTACTTCTTCTTTTGCAGAGTTATGATGCTTCAAATATTTCTAAAAGAATTGAGCTGTAGATGAAAATTGGACCTCAGAAGGCAGTTGAACCCGCGTTTCGTCCATACCGGGGACGCGTGGTACGCGAATTTTTGCTTACCACTCAACACTACTTGGAAATTAGGTGAAACATCTATACCAAATAAGTAGTGGACAGGGGTGACAAAGAAAAAGGGAAGAGGAGAGAAGGAAAATAACACTGCGAAAAAGCATCAAAAACAAGAAATCTTGGTATTACTTCTTTGATTTGATTTCTTCAAATAAGAAATTACGAGAGCACGTTAAGGATGAAATAATATTTTCAAACCTTTGAGGTAAGAACCTTTTGCGTTCTTTTTTTCGGACTTTTGCTAATCATCTTGGAGATTTCAGATTATAGCATTTCTTTGGAACAACCTTCATAGAGCGCTGTAGCAGCGTAATTAAGATCACGTTTCTGGACTTGTTAAGTCCCATGCACGCACTTTAGCCGACGAAAAATACGCGCTGAGTGCTAAATTCAATCTTATTTTTGCTGCTACAGTGCACTAAACCTGCCTTTTCATGAGGCAAGCACACTATTGGAATCGCCGAGACTTATGTTATCGAATGATTACTAAAAGCCTGAGAAAAAAGGCGCGTGTCGAAAATAAAACGTGATTTTATGGTCCTTTTCTGTCAAACGGCAACAAATGAATATTCGGCGCCATTTCATCAACAAGAATTTTTCATATTAGTGTTAGAAATCATTCGAAAGCTTAAACATCTGGCTAAAGCCGTACATGGCCGCTTTTTCAAAGCATCCTTTTATAACGCTGTGAAATTCAAAAGAAAATTATGCTTCATACCTGCCGCGCGCCTTCATTTTTATCACGCGTACGATTGGCTGGAAGCACTAAAAGCACACGAACGTGTAGAGAAAATTTCGTAGTATCTGAGTCAATCGGTTTACCTGAGGTTCTTTTTCGAAGCGAAGAAAAAATTCCGAATTGAATAACAAGTTGCAAACCACATGTCTAACCGGTCAGCTCATCGATCGATTCACCCGCCCCAAACGCGTAGATTAGTCGGTAAACAAGCTCACCGAATATGTGAAATTCGATCTTATATACCCTGCTACACTGCAGTTTTACGATTTTTTCCAAAAAATAAGCATGAGTTGGAATCATTGAAACTTACGCTATCGAATGATTGCTAATAGACCGAAGAAAGAATTTGTAAGGCGAGGTTTGGAGTACAAATCTTTTCTTTCTTCTACAGCGATATCAGAAGAATTTTTCCTGGAAACAAACACATTTTTTGCGTCCATCGAGACTAGTGCTATCGAAAGAGTACAAGCTGGCTATGAGAGGAGTTTCGTCCAGCGAAATAAAAGCGAGATAAGAAAAAAAAGTGTGGTCGTGCAAAACAAGATTTTATTTTGAATCTTACAGCATTATAGAAGGGTGTTCTGATAAACCGGTCACATAAGGATCTAGCCAAGACTTAAGCTTTCGAATGACTAATAACATTTTTATGGGAAATTCTTGTCCTACGAATGAGGTCGGATATTCGCTCGTCGCTATCCAAAACAAAAGTACCGCTTTTATTTTCGCCGCGACAGCGACCTGAGGTTTTTCTTTGAGAGAAAAAAGCTCTACTACTAAAATCGCCAAAATTTGAGCTTTCAAACGACTACTAAATGTCTCAGGACAGAAAGCCGAAGGATGAACGTCTCGGCGTTGATGATTTTCTGAGGAATGCTCCATGCATTCGTCTTATTTCTAGCTCATTAGAGGTGACTGAATATATATCTGGTCCTTGTAATGAATCGCGGTGGCCTACTGCCGTATCGAGTCAGTGCTGTTTACCCTCTCAGACAAGTCTGGAAAGAATCTGACGTCAATTTACCGATCCCAGAGGGATGGATAATTTAGGGAACCCTGAGCTCAAGATCGAACCATCGACTTTGTATGCCACGCAGAGCACCTCTAACCACTGCGCTACATGCGCTCTAATGTCTGAGGGAAGAGCAAAAAAGGTCTCATCCTCAAAGGGTCAAAAGGCACTCCGATACTACGAAAATATCGAATTCTCTAGGCGATTCGCAAAATAGAAAATCTGGAAAACCCTTGAAATTTGACGAAAATCCGCCACCTCCTGATGACTGGGCAGTTTTATCCTCTCTTCTATGGCTAACAGATTCGTATATCAGGCAGTTAAAGTGATTTAATTCAAGGTCACTCATTCACAAGTTACCCTTAAATGCCACGATGATATTACGCAAAGCAACCAGAATTGTTTCTATTTGCCCGATTTTAGCCGTGGTAATGATATCATAACAAACCCAGTCATGAAGAGTGATGTGCAAAACTTCTCCGCTAGGTGGGATTCGAACCCAGATCTCACTCTTTCCGGGAGCGCGTGCTGAACCGTTGCGCAATCGACGCTGGTGCGTTAGGTGGGATAAGTTTTGCACATCACTCTTCATCACTGGGTATACAATCTTACGTAAGCTGGTAGCTATCTTAGACAGGAGGAGAAGACGGCAGTGGGGAGTTGTGGTCCCATCAACTTTGTCTAAGCAAAAGCCTGAGCTTGAGCCTAAGCCGCTCGTAATTTCTCATTCAAATAAATCAATCAAAAAAATTAATGGAAAATTGATGAGACCACAACTCTCCACGAAAGCCGAGAAAAAAGTCAATTTAGAGAAAAATAAGAAACAACAGAGCGCCGAAAATCCAAGAAAAAAATCAAATCTCTTCGTCCATTCGTCGTTAGTTACCAGTTGGAAAAGCTCCCTGTCTTGTCGTATGTTCTCAACAGATCGAATTTGGGAGTCCTGTTAAAAACCAAACAGATGAACCAAGCAGTAAATAAACAAGTAAACACGTAAACACGTAAACAAGTAAACAAGTGGAGAACAACAGGCGCAGGTGCGCGCTTCAGGGCTGATCGATTGTGGTGTAGACAGGAGTAGAGCACAAAGATGCAGAGTGGTGGCGGTGAGTGACGCAGAGGCGACTGTCGGAATAACGTGGAGGGAGGTGGGGACGTCGGTGTCGACGGGCACGATCCTAGGAGTTCGATGCCTGTCGATGTCGGCTCACTGCTCCCCCCCCCCCTTTCTTGATTGTCTCACGGAAAATTTAATTCTATGATCTACCTGCTCATCCTCAGGGAGGTGAGGGTCCAGACCGGTGCAGGCCATGGACTTCCACATATCGCCAAGACATGGAGATATCCTTCAGCCAAGCGCCGATAGACCGTGAACTACCCCAAGTCTTCTCAGATGGCTAGTTACCAACATCATCTCACAACTACCCTCATTCCTCGTCACAAGCGTCAGCACTACGGCTGCAAATACACTCTATGAGACAGCTCCGATGGCCGTCGCTTACGACTTCGATCTCCTTCATACACGAGCGGGAGACTCAATCCAGACAGCTCCATAGAAACATACTTAGCAGCTCACATCATCAAAGAGAATCCCTCCTCCGAGAGTACAGCCATCCAATATATCCCTATTCGTGATGTAAGCGCAACAAACAACTGGCTCAGAGAACATCGGAGAGCGATACTACCCCTCTATCACTGTATCGCGCCCATAAATCGGGCCTAGACCGAGGCCTAGAACGGACTTCACCGATACCCTAACGATTCGTGCAGTTTTCGTCGCATAGTTCCCCTATGAACTTTTGGCACATGCTATTGTGTTGCTTTCCCATATAGTTTCCTTAGGAGCTATAGCATCGCCTTCTTGTGTACGCTTTCACAAGCTATTGGTTGGCGCAAATGTACTTCCTGTACAAGCCATTGTGTTGCCCCGTATATAAACTTTGCGCACAAGAAGCTCTATCAGATTTTACAGGTGGAGGAACTCTCAAAAACCTTCTCTATCATTGACTTCAAATAATCCTCGCAAACTCCGCTTAACTAAGATGTCATACAGGGAGCTCAACCTGTCGTTCTCTGTTCCCATTTTCGCACTCTTGCTGTTTCAAGCAGTTCTTATAAACTTCTCATTGGCTTATTCTCAGACCTTGTAATAGTGCACTTTTATCGATTTCATAAGCTGTTCAACACTTGGAGAATCTGATGTGTGACAATATTTGTAGCCCAGTGTTGCCAACCAGTATGGAATCGAGTAACGATGACAGACGCAAAGACATATCCTGCGCTAGAAACTATACCTATCACTTGTATCACTTGCCGTCCCGTTGATCGTCGAGTGATTCGAGCAGGTGCCAGCAACACTTCCATTTTTTCCTATCGCGTGCAAGAGTAACCCAGTGGGTCCTCCTCGCTCTAGGGATTCGCTGAGCATCACATCTTTCTTCTATCGCTTTCGTGAAGAAATCTGACCAACGGGTCAGTGGTCTTCCTTTAGAGCGCTTGACGTCCCGAGGAATCCAGTCGGTAACGGCTCTCGTCCATCGGTTGTCGTTGAAGCGCATCACGTGTCCGGCCCACCTGATTCTCGATATCCTGGCGTGTAGAACGGCGTCTCTAATGTTCGATCGTTGACGTAGGTTGCAACTTCGGATACTTTCTCTCAATTGCGAGATACGGGATACTCCTAGCATCGACCTTTTGACGGCGCTTCAATAATGCCAAGTGATCTTTCATCCTGCTTACCTAGCGACCAGGTTTCTGTTGCATACGCTAGAGAAGGGATAGTCGTCGAGTTGAGAAGGTGGGCACGGAGTCGGATGTTCTTTGTCCTTTTCACTACATACCTGTAAATAGTTTTATTTCGAGCCGAGAAGTAACTCGAACGCCCAGTATTCCGCTAACCTATTGCTACTGACTCCTTATCACATCTACCCTACGAATTCGAATACTTCTTGTACTCGATTAGTTTCATCGCTTTATCCTTCTGGAAGATCTTCGAATATTACTCGTCTTTATTCGGCTGTTGCTTGGGGACTTCTTTTTATTGAGAATGTTACAGAATGCTGGTCGCTATTCCCTTTGCAGTCTTGGAGATAACTAAATTGTCCATGGTAACATTGACTGTGGGTAACATTGACTTCTAAGGACCATGCAATAATGTTGACGTGTTAGGAAGTTCATTTGAGCTCATGACAGTCGTAATTTATAAAGACTATACATCAGTGTATTGGAGGTAAATCTAAGCCTGCAATAGCTCTAACTCATGTTCACTAACAGTGCTGTAAGTTATTGTGTTAGAAGATACACATTAGAAGAAAGGGAATGGTGTCTGTATTGGCTGTTCAGTAGAGAGCTTCGGGTTAGTCTTTAACCCGAAAGTTACTAACTCGAAGTGGAATGCTCGATTCTGCACAAGTTCTTCTACGTGGGGACTTTTACAATAAACAACTCACGCTGGGGTTATAAATGTTTATAGCAATAATGACAATACAGTATAAGCAAGCTAGATATATAAAGTTGAGCAAGTAAATGCGAAGTTGTACGGTTAACTGAAATACTGAAAAACACGGAATAGACTGGACGAAATCAGCAGATCATTGCAGGGGACGAACCCACGAACACATCCCTTTTAAACCCATGATTCACTTATATACGGACCGATGACAAAGGCTTTCTCCGAGGGGAAATGCAAGCCGTATGGTTGAAAACAAGTGTGAGTGCAAAAGATTACTAGCAAGCAATCGATGGTAAGGAACATGAATGGCTACAAAACCGATACTTCAATGGAATTGCAACAGTGGAACTCACACCATGTTTACTTGGTAGCGATAATATCGCATCTAAGAATAGCTTACACTATAAGTTTATAGGAAAGTTTATAGTGAATATATGAGAAGATTCAATTGATATAGGATAAGCGCACAATGATATAGATCTAGGAACTATTCGGGAAATGGTTACTACAGTGACCATGTGCACATAACAAGCGTATTTTACAGATGGGAACGAAGCATAAGCTAGGTGAAAAAATCACAAGGATGCTGAACAAATGAATAGGACAGTGTATGACAAGACTGCTTAACTACACACAAAAAAGCTCTTCTCAGGCAAAGAGTATAGCTAGACAAAGGGCGTTTATTTCGAGAAAAGTTCCTCAACATTTGATCGAAACGTTTACGTACACAATGCGTAAAAGTATTCCGAGAGATATGGAAAAAATGAATTTAGTTAGCACTTAAGATAATTACTACAGGAATTTACGGTGATAGGTAAAGGGGGGGGGGGGGGGGCATGATCAAGTTGTTGTGATGGCCGTCGCGGCGCGCGCGGTGTCGAACCCCACCCCAACACTCTCCTGCAGTCAACAATGAACATATGAAACGTCTTAGCCAGGCTCTCCTCAAGATTGCACGGGAAGCATTAATCCAGTATTCTACGGCGTTCGAGGAGAAGGCAAAAGAACGAATTGAATGCTCGAAGTCCTGGGATCTACACAGTGAGAAAGAAAAATATACACATTATGAAAACGGATGAATAAAATGTCAAAAATACACGGTAAATAGAAGAATGGGGACTATTTGGAGACTAGTTGCTAATAATAGTATGCTCTCAGCATGATGAAAGGAAACGAGATCAAGTTGCAAGTGCATCTGGTTCAAAACTAACCTTCTTTCTTTCTTAATCTGTAGTTAGTGGTGCAGATGTCATCACCATTTGATAGATAAGAGATGAAGGACGAAGCTGTTGATTTTGAAGATTTCCTAAAAGATGCTCCGTACATTCGGCTTCATCAAACATCGCTAAAAGTGAACGAATGGATATCTGCCTTTGTAATCACCATGGTTTACGGATGCACTGAACCAGTAGTTTAATCATCGCGGAAACATCCGGTTCCTACTTTCCAATTTCAACGTGGTCAAATTATGTGGGTAGATTTCTCATATCATCATCCACAATTAAACATAACAAAGGAGCTGAAATCGATCTTAATTCTTCTGAAAGTCATTAAAAGCAGCAATATTCTCAGGGAAATAGTGGTGAGATTTTTATCGACGAAAATCGAAATATAGCGCCACAGAAATAAATATGAATTCAGGAAGTATTGATCAATTATGAAAAATCTGAAGAAGTTCAAGTTATCGAAAGCAGGATGACACGAGCTGTTATACTTAATTCATACTGACTAGCGTTTCAACGCTCTTCGCTTTCTTCAAAGCTTCGAAACGGTGATATAAACGGTCATATGAAAAGCTTTAATCACTTTCATCTGATCAACGAGCAATAACCGGAACTCTTCACCCTTATTAACCTTGCCAATTTTCAAACTTCTGTCAGTCCACACTTTTCAGCTTCGGTGAGGTTTGGGCAAAGTCTTATTGTACGATAGTGATAAAAGACTTTGAAAGCTTCATATGAAGATATCCGGAATTTCCTATGAACTTCATCGTTGGATTCTTGCTGTCTAAAGAACAGTTGAGAAAATGGTGGCAAAGGTAATGTCCCTACTTCTTAGTGCTCATTACTATTAATTTCTTGAGCCCTGACCTTTTCACGCAGTTTGTCTTGAAGATCATGCTACCTACATGCAACCTCACGCAAGAATACCTCAGAATAGAGTTGAAGTGGTGAATATTTTGGAGATCGTTCTAAAAGAGAGCTCGCTCCAACAAGGAGAGCCATGCTTGATAAGTACTATCTCTCGACTTTCTTGCTGCATTTTCTGCCCTTTTGAACCTTCTCCATAGAGAAACTTTAACATTCCACCTAATAAAGTTGCAGACCAAGACTGACCCACAATTTTCAGTGGGCCTGATAGATATTTTTGAGCCATGCATGTGTTCTGTTAGCAATACAGTGCAATAACACGTGTTTCGGCCTTCCAACCTCGTCAGTTGCACACCAGCCAATAGCAATTGTTGTAAGAAAAATAACTGTAATCAAAACGAAGAGCTCAAAATACGTTGCCAGATTATGTTGTTCTTGAGCGAGGTCACGAAATAGTCGATTTTAATGGTTGTTACATAGGCCCACGTAACAGCTTTAAGGCATGCATTCGACAATCAATCCCTTTAAAGGAAGGCCACTGTGATTGTTTCATCGTACGTCAAGTGTAGAAAGTTAATCGTCAGCTCCTATATATAGTGGTAAATTCCTGATGAACTGACTGAACAAAAGCCAGTGTGCAACTGAGAGGCTGGAACGCCGAAAAGCTGTATTGCAGCACTGTATAAGTGCCCATAACAGACCTCGTGCACTACTCAAATATAACTATAAGGCTTAGTGAAACATGAGCGAGATTTCAATAAACCCTCGAAACGAAAGGTATGATATTTCACGATTATCAGCGAGGAGCAATAGGGTGTAGAACACTGCCTGATGGATAATTTTATCACTTAACGGCGTGTGCAAATATTCCGTCTGCGATGTTCGAGGTTCCTCTATGTAAGGGGTAGATCCCGTGGAACTGAAAGACACCGTGCAGCTGACGAGGTTTGAAGGTCGAAACATGTGTATTGCACTGTATAAGTGCCCATAACAGACCACATGCATGGCTCAAAAACAACTATCACGCAACTGAAGTTAAGCGCGGTCTGAAAAAGCAATCGAAACGAAGGGTATGAGTCACAAATATTCTCCGCGAAAAGCAGTTTTCCACATATGAGCACAATGCTATTCCTTGGTCATATGGCTAACCTGCGTTACCCCACTCCTGTAGGCAGTGAATGAGTTAAAATTTACTGTTTCGATCATTGCAAAACTTCTAAAGATTGCTTGAGATCAATAGCCCAGAGTCTCACATTGACGAGGATTATGCCTGGTTCAGTTAGAGAAACCAGTTTGTCATGGCGTGAGGTCACGCTTGATGAGAAAACACCCATCTCTGTGGTTAAAACTGGATCTTTGAAGTTAATCCAGATTTTTTTGAAAGACGTTTTGCTTCATATGATTATGAGAGGTAGTCATCTTAGCTTCAAAATTTTCTCTGTCATGTTAATGTGCCCAGTGCGTGTTTAGTAAAGTGCTTTGTTTAAAGCAGTTCTCAAGACTGAGTTTCTGATACGCTCGGCGGTGATAAAAATTCTCACAGCTTTATTGGTGAGCAGAAATGAGGTTGTATACAATAACATTTATCAAATACAATACTAACTAATGTTCCAACGGTTTCGTCCTGAGCACAGTCTAGGAAGGTTAAAGTCGAGCAGAACACACCACTAGGTATACACAATACATTCACAAACACATTGGCTTATTAGAGAAAGTTCTGAAGTATAAGTCATCATCCTCGAGCAAAAATCTGAAGCATGTGTCCAGAAAACTCTCGCGGAATTTTAGATAAAGTCCAAAATCCAAAAGTAAACCTCTAAGAGGAGTGCCCCATAATGATCACACATAATCTCACTCAATGTACCATATCAGTTTTTCGATCTAAATCTCACATATGTCTACACTTATAGTTTTATTCCTAATAGATCATTCAGTCGTATATTGGACTATTTGAGCAGAGTCCCTGCCTCATAGAGGACTCTGGAATAATTGGGAAATCTATTAAGATTAAAACGGCGATTGTTCAAAAAAAGCAGTTCACTATGCAAATAAGCATTGATTCATTATGATTTTTTATTGAGGTCACAAAAGTGTTTGACGAAGCAGATTGTGTGTCAATTTGATTTTTAGAGGCTCTATTGAACGAGAAGCCTCCGAAATGGCAATCAATATTGTATTGAATAAAATTACTATTAACAATCTCGTAGCTGGTTAACGAGAAAACACTGAAATAATTAATCACTGCCAACGTTACTAAAAACTCGCTCCTAAAAAGTTCTTTGAACAAATTACTCTATTTGGCAAATTATGTTTAATCTGAAATTTCTCCAGTACTTTGAATCGGCTCATCGGTGTATTCTTCCTCTTATGCATTACGAGAGGTTAGGTACAGCGTGCACGAAGTTATGCTTCCTCTACGGTTAGGGCAGTTCAAGCAGATACACAGGCGGTTACGAACTAATTGATGGATTATGATTATGGTTGGAATAGCGATTTGTGGCACCTGAGCTGACCTTAAATCACCGCTCAATAGCTGTGCTTATATAGAAAAGGAGTCAGTATAAACGTGGCTTTATTTCAGATAGACATGTCGCTCAGAGACGTCGTTTTCCCCTATACGTGCTCCTAGAAGCTACCACTGTTTTGTAGCTATGAGAAATAGCTATTTAGCGTAAAGTTTGAGGATTCCTCATACTCTCTGTGCACACAGTGGTTGTTTGAAGCATGATGCTCACAAGCGTGCGTTACATATGTGAAAAGAGTAAGAAAGGTAATGATCCTGTATATTTCTATTCCGTGGCTTTTGCTACCATGCGATGTAGCTGTTTTTAAAGGTTAATGTGATTTTCTGAAATGAAAACCAGTCCTACGTCGGCTTCACTGTGTGACAATATGCACTCTGACTGTCGATTCAGTAAAACAAGATTATTTCTATCACCTTTTGTATTGAGCATATGACAAAACTGCCGTAGATATGCCTTCAGGAGTACAGACCAAAGGCCGAATATGAGACCTTCAACTTTGGAACATAGAGACAATGAGAAAGTTTGGTGTCGCTTTGGTTTCACTGCCACGTCTCTCATTCGTGCGTAAGATGTTCTGGACCATTACACCCTGTAAGGACGCTCGTTACATAGATCATCCTAGAACATTTTTTGAGTTTGTGAATTGGACTGGGAATCTGCTTTGGCAACTACATGTGTTTCAAGGTTTATAAACCACGCTTTTCTACTAGTACCTTCATCTGCACAAGTGATGATAAGTCCACCTTGGCGTTGAAAGCTCGCGAGGAGGGATCACCAATGGATACTAACTTGTGTGGATTATCGAATAAGTACACAACGGGACTTATTGACAAAACAAAACTCTCAAACTGCTCCCCTTAGGATTAAAGGAAAGTCAGAAGCACTGTATTCCACGTCGTCGATGATGGCGCCAGCAGGTAACAGGTAGATTATGTAGTAACACAAGACTGTACTAACTTTTTCATGAGAGTGAGTCCGGAATGACTTTAAGATTGAGCACGAATCGTGAAGCGATCCACTTATGTTGACATTCGGCTTGTGAATGAAACTAACAGACATCGAGGAAAGAAAGGCTAGGTGTTGATTGCTACATCAAAGGAAGCTTCGTCAACACGAGCGCTTAAGAGCCCTTCAGAAAAACAAGCTTGGTATGGGTCTTTTTTTACCCTAGGGCTCACATGTGTGCAACTTTTGCGCTCCGCAGCTAGGGTACATATACTGACAACGAATGCCACTCTGGTTTTAAGGAGTGAACAAGTGATAAGTGTGGAGGTTTGAAATTGTAAAGGTTCTAGACGCTTTTTAAGAAGTTTCACTTGTAAAAGATCTCTTTTTCAAATAAACAGATTCTAATATGAGTAATAACGTCAACTAAATCTCATTAGAGCAAGACTTCATGGTGAGCCACATTATGGTCGTAACACATTGATAAAACCCTTGTCCTTCTACAGTGAAAAAGTTTCGGTGATACACAGCACACAGGTGTACTCTCCATCTAAAGAAGTCTCTTGTAAGACTTAGCGTCTTATGGCAGCAAATGGATGCTCTCAAGTGCTGATTTTGTCAAAATTGAAATGCACAAGAAATGAGTGTGTTCTTTCATCACCGGTAACTATCGCAGTGTTGAAAACTGTTTTCATCACCTGCACTCTGTGGCCCATGACAAGGAAAAATAAAATAGTTTGATAGACAGTTTTGTCTGTTACCAAGTATACTGAATAGGTAACCAATTCATATGCTCACCACAAGAATTTGTGTTGATGAAGCTATTGATTTTACAAAGAGAGCTACAAAAACCTTTTTAGGACAGTGTAAACGGCTGCAATGAGAGCAAGTTGACAATAACACTCACCGGTCTGAAAGCGTCTACTTCTCATATATGGAAAGAAACTCACTAAAGCAGGCCTCCAAGTGTTAAATTCCCTTGTAAAAACGTTTTTTTGGGAGCGTAATAACGCGGTGGTTAGTGATGCGGTGTATCAGGGAACAATTGGACAGGCAAGACTCTACTTAATCCCCTCCTTAGCATTTCTTTTTACGATCAGTCAATTTACAAATGTCTTAGGGAATGGTTAAGGTCGGGAAATCTATGAATTCATAGAGGTAACGGGATCCTCAACCAGCACTCGAAGCAACACGTGAGATATTCAAAGAACTCTGCAGAGGACGAATGCTTAAGGCAAGTAATCGAATGCACAAAGTACTCGGAGTCCGCACAGTTCATGCAATCTTCTTCAAGTGGCTGACTGCGTTCACAAGCTTGACTTGCTTATAGTCAACGTTGACTATCAACTATTCTACTTATGTGAATCATTTAAATCTCATATTGTTGTAGAGAAAGATGGTTCTGAAGATTTTTGTCCACCTCTGTTTTTCATCTATCCAAGTAGCTATGACATTGTTTGCAAAGGAATAAATCGCCACGAGGTCGCTTTTCTTATAATAAGCATATAGTTTTTGTAGATGATTATGCACGTGATTTCCCCTTTAGGGTGACTTGAGTAAACGAAGGCTCGCACTTTATTATCATAGAAATTTCGATGCCGTAAGCGTACTACTTAGAGATGCTAGGCAGTGATACACACACAGATTTGATTCACCATTATTGGACCTCAAGATCCGGATTGAGATTAAATAATCGGCACCGGAATCGTGTGAAAAAAGATCCCTTTGGTTAGAGAAAGTTGCTAGGTACTTGTGATAAAGATTTGTGAGCGCACTAGTCCTAAGACTACAGCAAAAGTCAACACTAATAGCACACGTTAAGGAATTTCACTTGAACAACATTTGATTTTAGACATGTAAGTGGATGACGATTGTTTAACAATGCATCACGTGAATTAACCAGTGAGACAATGCCAGTATGTGAAGAAGAGTAATGAACCTTCATCCGTCTACGGTATTAAATCTCATTCTTTTGAAAATCGAGAGAGTAGAATTGGGTCACATGAGTACTCAACTTGCTGCAAATGGAAAAGGACAAAGTAGAGACATTATCGTAGTTTAACATTACTCTCAATCTTGGTTCAACTAGGATTTGAGCGGCCATACATATCGATTGAAACGCCATACCATGGATATGACGTCAAGGTACACACAATTCAACACTTTGGGCACGATGTGGGCCGTACGTGACACTGACTGCCGCGCTGCGTGCCAAGCAGTTAGCATTGGCGCGGTACTCAACACTAGGTGTTGGGATATTATACAAGAGATTTTTGTAAAAGTTTTCCTTTAGTATGAAGAAAACCTATACGTTGAAAATTTCTAGTTTCCCTGCGGCAAATCGTACTTTTTCGAAAGGGAACTTATATCCAGCTGTTAAATAGCAAGTTTTCCTTATCTTACTTTCGTTTTTTCTAGCCATTCGATGGCCTAAATAACGTAGATTTTAATGTCAAACTTAATTTTCAAAAAGTCTTCATAGTACTTTCTACTAACAAAAAAAAAGACAACGTCTCGCAATCGGAGTGCAATATTTCCACTCTAGGATTTTTGTTATTGTGTAATATTTCGATCACAAGGAAATTTTATCGTCATGAAAAGGCAAGTTGTAGTTTAAGAGACTTTAATAAGGTGTTTTCAGTAAAAAGAAGCCAGTTGTTTTAAGAATCTCCTTTTTTCATTAGTTCTTTGGATACAATGCACTGTGTGAAGTGTGTTCCTTACTGCTTGCCTTTCTTACTAAAATAAGCATTTTTACTATTGCAGTGTTATTATGTTATATAGACCTAAGAGAATTGAGTGTTGAGCAAAAACACAGCCTCAGGCGGGATCGAACCCGTGTTTCATCCTATGCGGGGACGCGTGCTCTACAACTACACCACTACCAATAGTTATTGACTTGTCTGAGAAATGTTGATTTCAGCACTTGACTTCATCTGGAGAAGCCTTCTTAGTGAGTAGCATAAACAAGGTTTCTTTTTTTTGTTCTTGAACATTTCTCTGAATTAATTAGAACGTTGTTGCAACTTCATGTTGGCTTTGTTGACAGTTATTTAGTTAAGTTTAGATGAGTGAAGCATTCCATAGTGGTAAAAAGTAGCATATCATCGAGAACAATTCTGCAAAATTATTTTTAGTAAGAAGACCGTCTCTGCGTTCTAAGAGTCCGTACTTTTTGATTAAAACAGAGAACATCCTTGCAAATTAAACATATTACAACTCTTATCGCGCATTCTTGTGAGGAAAATTCAAACTGAGTCACCGTCTGTTTAGTCGACCACTTTCGTGACCTTAACGTACCACTCTGCAGAAAGCACAAATTCCAATTTTGCATTTTTCTGATGTTCAAGACCTTTACTGGAAAACATTTATTTAGGAATGTTTCCCAGAATTTCTATGTTTAATAGTTTCGGAATAGACCCAATGATGATGTAGAGTGGTGTGCAAAAACGCTTGCGTCAGCCGGGATTTGAAGCCAGATCCTGCTCTTTCCGGGAGTGTGTGCTAAACCGCTGCACATACTCCCGGATTGAAGTTTCGGAATAGTCTGCGAGAAGTTGATCTTTCTCGAAAACAGTTTCTTAAAACTTCTCACAATAACATAAATAATATACACAATACATTTCCGTCTCTTGGAACATTTTAGTAGGCTGGCTTGCAACAAATGTGGGAGCCTCATAATTTGTGAATTTGATAGAACAGCCAATTTAACGTACTGCAGCGATGTTATCCTTTGGTTGTTTGAGAAAAACAGACGTATACACCAAACTGTGGTGAACTATGGTATGCCGAAACAATGAACAAACAGGATGTGCGCTACTTACTAGTTTTCCTAAAACGATTATGTCTTCTAATACAAAGTCATTCCGTAGCTCAGAGATATTCCACTCTTCCACACGTTTGAAATTTACAAGAAAATCGTAGAACTCAGCAAAGTCTATGTACGCAAGAAAATACTTTTAACAATTTCTGAGCAAACAATAGGGGCACCAAATTCCTGCTAGATAGATGGATTAAGATAAAAATAAAGTTATGCAAAAGAGAGACTACTCACATTAGTATAAGTAGTGAAGGATACCCATCAGAAACACCTGGACTGATCAGGAGGTCTCTGAATAACAAATGACCGGCCACAACCACTTGCTTGTGGTCACATTGGAGTTATTTACAGAGGTGGAAAATGGACGACTTAGAAGCGACTTGGAAAAACTTGGGCGAAACCTTTTGAAGAGACTCAACTGAAAAGAAGTAGGTAGGGGCAAAGAATCAGTGGCCATGTTCAGTGCGAAAAGTCGCCCACAATGAAAATTTCCACAGTAAAGAACCAATGATCACCAAGATGTATGCACCTATGGAACGGTAGAATGAATGTGTATTCTGTAATTCTATTTGGGTTCCACCTTCTGAAGTTCACTAACAATCAAGACTTTCCGAGAATTATCGATGAAGTGGCATTGCATGTAGTGTACAGCTTCATCGCTGATAATCTATTCTATCTAGTAAATTTCAATCACCGTGGTGATTCTGAGATGCTATGGAGTGGGACGATATTGAAATAGGAGACTTAAAGCATTTTTCTGAGCCTACATATAAAGATAAATGTTCCTGACGTAATAAATGAAAGATGAATATAATAAAAATAAAATAATAAGAGAATAACAAGAATATAATTTAAACATGGACAAATACTAAGAAAATCGCAAAAAATGTTAGTAACAATTAGAAAAAAGACCTTTTCTTGAATTTTTTTTTTGTCTGGCACCTCAAAACGGGATTTTAGAGAAACCATTGACGCTGTTGCATTAAAAATCACCATCCTTCTGATGAGGGTGTATTAACGAAACACGTGTCTAGCACTCTGTGTAAGTGTCATGTCAGAAGTCGAGAAAGGCCCAAGATATGTTATCGTATTACACGCTATTTTGAGCGAGGCCTATAAAACAGTCAAATTTAAAGATATTGTTCATTTTAGCAGCCATGAGTGGTCGACCGTTGGTCAGTGCAATGTCAAAGGATCTTGTTACCTGACATGCGGTAATTCAAAGTAATTCGGAATTAGCTCCTCAATATATAAAAGGTTTATCCTCCTGCAGGGATTGCCTAACCGAAAGGCACTTTGTAACGATGAGGCTGTAATGCCGAAATACGTGTCTAGTATTGTATAAGTACCATGCCAGTGCTCATGAAAGACTCAAGATATGTTATCAAAGTTTCCTAAAGTCTCTTATATCACATTCTACCATTTGATGACGATAAATTCTTTTAAAGACTACAAACACTGAATTTCAAAACTAGATTACAACAATGTGATGAAAGCGCGCACCAATAGCAGGTGGACTGCGCCACTCGTAAGACGAGGAATTGGCGTCGTACCTAACGAGTCAAAACCGTCGCCAGCGACCATACGCACAGGAATGAGCCACGCATTCGTTTTTATTGAATATCGCTATGAATAAGTGAATGCCTATCGGCATGTACAATGAATTGCGGTGGTCTACTAATGCATCAAGTCAGTAGTGCTGTCCTTCAAGGAATGTCTCCTCCAAATTTGCCGACTTGGAGACATGGAAGCCTTAGTGAACCGGTAGCGTGCAATCGAACCAATGACCACGTGTGCAACGCAAGGCACTTCTACCCACTGCGCTACTTCGTTTCAGATCGGACTTTTTCCAAAGCCCGCCTTTCATTTGACCTCAGCACGAGTTGTCAATATTTTATCGTATCACTGCTTATAAACATTGCAACTTCACGTGGATAGCTTAGATGTTTTTGAAATATTTCTTGAAGACTGAAGTGGTGAAAATTGGTACAATTCCTATTCGCAGCTAAAGTTTGGTTCACAAGCAATGTGGTGTAGCGCCGTAGAATAGCCGACGTTTAATAAATATTTAAGGTGCCGAATGGATATTCACGTACTCGAAAGTGTTGAGAGCTGTGTGTTATACCGACTAATAATGCATGACAACAACCCAGTTGTTTTTGGAATCCGAACTTTTTATTTCAAAATTTATATCTAAGTGGCCGAGTTTATTCGCGATGGAAAAAGAGGATGAAAGATGCAAAAATAAAAATGCTTTGCCAAAATTTTTGTCATTTCTTGGCAGGTGTTTGGCACAAGCTGGCAGGTGGAAGCACCTTTCTTGACTGGTTTGCCCAAGACAAAAAATGATTAGCTGAACAATACTGATGTTGATAGAAACTCGCTCCTCGGGAATGCTCTCAACTATCATCAGAAGCAAAGAATTGCTAATATCTTAACCACCAAATGATGCCTTATTATTCAGTAATTCAATTGTCGTTATTTTTCCAAACGAATCGTCATCACATGAATTTGTGGATCCAAACACGTCTTTCATTCTGTTTGTCGTCTCAGATCAAATTCGTTTTTCTAACGCCATTCAATGTCAATCAAAATTATTCTTTCTGAAGCGAGTGTTTACCATTCCAAATAACACGTAGTAATTGGCTTTTGGCTGTTCAAAACTTTTTCCAGACAATTGCTCTTCCACGATCACGCACTGATAAGAGGCTTAGTTGCGCTTAGAAGAACAGATGTATTAAGATTAAAATTGTTGCAATTTACAGCTGTTACAGCAATCTAATGTGATAACAGATTTTGAGCTTTTTGTGAGGTCTGTTGCTGCACTTATAAAGTGCTAGACACGTGTTTTGGTCGTCGGCCTCATCAGTAGCACGGTGCCTCTTCGTTCAGTTCATTCCTCAGGGACATATCTCCTATATAGAGTAATCAACGACCAACTTTTTACACCCGACTTACTTTGAAAGGATCACCGTGGCGCCCTTTCAGAGAACTAGCGAGGCTGTTTTGCCTTTCAACGCTCATCAGTAGCACGGTGCCCTTCGGTTCAGTCGACCCCTAATTATAGAGGATTGATGCCGAATAACAAATCATCAAATGTCAGGTGATAAAATCCTCGACATTGCAGTGACCAACAGTCGAGCACGTGGCTGGTAGAATCAGTCATGCCTCTTAATTCGATTGCTTTCGCTGACCTCGCTTCAAAACAATAATAATCTGTTGATCACACGACATGTTTTGAGCCTTATAAAATCAGTCGAATGAAAAGACATTATTCATTTTACGAGCCACGAGCTCGACTGATGGTCACTTCAATGTCAGGGGATTTTACTACCTGAATTACGGTGATTCGTTATTCGGCGTCGATTCCTCTATAAGTAGTTTATATCATCTGGGGTTGGCTCAACCGAAAAGCACCGTACTACTGATGAGCCTGGAAGGGCTAAACAGCCTGCCTAGTACTGTGTGTCATACCAGACCTCATAAAAGACTCAATTATGGCATCAGATTATTATTCTTTTCTAAGCGAGGTCTACAAAAGTAGCCCAATAGAAAGGTGTGATTTTTTCAAAGTGATTGATTGCCGATTGTATAGAGTACGTCTGTTACGCAAGCACAGGTAAAAAACCTTTCAATCGACTGTTTTGAGACCTCTAAAAATAATATAACTTGATAACATATTCTGAGCTCGAAGAACTGACTACTAAAAGACACAGTGCTACTGATGGAGCTGGAATACTGAGACACGTGTCTAGTACTTTATAAGTGCCGCAACAGACCTCATGAAATGCTCAAAATATGCTATCAGATTATAATGTTTTTGAGCGAGGTCTCAAAATAGTTGATTGAAAGGTTTTGTTGCAGCAATCATCCCATAATTTCTCGGATTATAGTATATATTAGATAATATCCCGCAAAGAAGCCTTCGATTGTTTATCAGTTTATTCGAAAGTGGTTTATTTACTAAAAACAGTGACCGCCAAATAGAAACCTGCTTCTAGAGGAAAAATAAATGAAAACTTTTTGACTAATAGAACAAATTTCTTTTTCGTTCTGCTTGTTTTTATCGTTGATGCAGTGAGCTCGAGATACTTCGAAATCTTTAGAACTCGTAGTTGATATATGATGATGTCAAGTACCACCCTTGTTGAGTTCATGCAAAACTGCTATCAATTCTAGTTATTGTTGTTGTTGATCATGTTGTTCAATAGGAGACATTTCGACGGTCTCATTTTTCAGCGCCGTTTTGTAATGTGTTGCTCTCAGATCGCTGTTGATGTTCAAGTGCCTCAGCGCCCATTGCTCCCTATAAAAAGCTTACAAGGTCGTCAGAATTCAATAGTCATTAATCGTTCTTGGAGACATGATTGACGATTTCACCTAAATTTCCATAACTTGTATCCTTTTCCGCCAATCTGATAATATGCAGTTCCCTGTAATTGAGATTGAGCATTTCCTCAGCACCGCTATGATAGTTCGATCTTGTTCATGAGGCGTTTTCATCATAAACAAGCAAATGCGACGTAATTTTGATACGAAACTCCATTTCATAAAATCGACTAAGCTGATATCTCACCACGCATCTTACTAATGTTTCGAAAACTATTGTTTTAAAACAAAGATTCTATCAGTTTACTCTGAAATACTCAACTTTGGAATTTCGAACTAATTAATTCGTTTCCATTTTTTCTTGATTTTTCTTTCAAGCTTGCGGTAATTTCTGAACCGTAGCGGATCAATACATGATCACTAATGCCACTAATCTCTTCAAAGCGTTTTTTTTGTCAAGAAGTTTTCATTTGCAAATATCGCGGGAGTGTTCCGTTTACGTAAAAAGAGTTGAGCAGTTGATAGAGAGAAAGAGAGGATAAATTCCAAAGCCTTCACAAGAGAAATTTGAAATAAGAGGAGCAAGCTGCTACTGCCACTACTATCTGTCACGTCGACCGCGAATGTAGTGGGACTATTTTCACCCCCTTATAAATATTTCAGGAGGGCAGATTTTGCTTTCGATACACTCACATTGGTGTTGATTCTTAGGTAAGCGGGGTATCACTCTAGAAAATCCAAAAATTCGCGAATAAGATCCCTCAAGATTATAATGTAAGAACGGCAGCCGTAAAAATCAGTGACGCATTGGTATTGTCGCTGGACGGCATTGTGATTGTTTAACTCTCGGCGAAGAAATTGGAACAAAGAAGGGACTGATCTAATTGAGGAGATTGCTAGTACGGAATGATGAAAAATATTGGAATTGTTTTGTGAATTTAGTGATTTGTATTTTGAATAGTAAACTCAGTGTGAGCCAAGCAAAGTGAGTTTGAATGGAACGTGCACGTTTATCTCACATACTACTTTTTTTTATGGGAAGCTTACGCGAGGTTGCCATGTTTTGACCATCAAGCTTTGGACGATTTCGTCCCTTTTTGGGACGATGAACTACTGGAAAAGGCCACTGCTGTGATGTTATACACTATGATCAAAGATAAGATTATAACTTGATTGTCAAAGCCAATACGTTTAAAACCGATCTTCTGAATGTTTTCGAGAGTAGACGAGGTGATTGGACTATCCTTTGGATTGGACTACTGCGGCGGTCCTAAATCGCTCCAGTCCCTTTGAAACGTTCCATGGTTCTTTGGATACTTGTTGGTTTAAAAGCAATTTAACAATGCCAGTCGTTTTCGTTCTCGTCTTGTGCAACTCAACTACTGCGATACTTTGATTTGACGATCCATAACTTGAGCACACCTGGAAATAGATAAATAAATAGTACAGTTTCTGGAGTAAAATTTAGCAGAGAATTCAATAAAATATTGTATTAATGAAAAATATTAAAATGTACATCATTGTCGATATGTATATCTTTATTAAAAATACTATTATAATGCTGAAATTAACAAAGTACGAAACTTTTTCCGCATCCTGTAAACACTCAATATTCCATAGATAGGAGCGGTTTACTTCATAAAGAACGGGCAAACAAGCGCACTTCTCGTTAATAAAACATTTTTTCAAGTCAATAATTTTTCAAGGTATCTGTGCGAGATTTTCTCTCCCAATGAAACATCTTCTGCTTCTGAAGAAGGCGGATTCGCCAAAATGTTTGCTATCGTTTTTGAAGAAGATACCAACTTTGCCAAGGTTTATGCAAGAACTAAAATTGTTGAGATAGTTCTCATTTTTTATGACGAGCTATGAGATTCGGTCTTGCAGTATCGCGAAATGTGCGTTACGAGTCATATGTGTCTCACGTCGCGTCACCAATGGCTGAAATCTTCGTTCCCTCCTCTACGCAGTCTAATAAATAGGATTGTATTTATGAAGCTCTGAGTCCTGGTCAGAGGAATCTCCACGAATTTCATAATGAATGTAGAATATAAACTCTACTACTAAATAAAAAGATATCGTATGATAATCAAGATTGTCTAACAATTTTTTATTCTTTCTTTCAAATTGGGATTTGGACCACTGTTAGCCAATAGATAAAAATGGTGCTGAATATTAGACCTCACAAAAGCTCGAAGATTATTATCTTTACTTTTAGGTACACATGGATTGTCGAGCTTGCAAGAAGGAGTGGCGAATTGCTTGTTGAAGCTGCCAGAGTAGTCCTAAAGTTCTTAGTGGATTTGTGCACAGCTTGTTAATTATTTACCGTATGAGGTGACTTCTGGCCTATGCTCAACACTTCTTAGCCACCCAAAATTCCTAGCATAACCTCGTGAATAATAGGATTGAGATTTTTGCACTTGTTTCATTTTTATGTGAAATGGAAGATATTTTCTAATAAATTCCATTGCTTTCCCATAGATTCGAAAGAAAGGCACATTTGTTTTCTGTGTATGCTGGAGTTCGGTGAGGTTGCACATAAATTCGTGATCTCTTTTCGTGGACCTTTGTGCTATACTAGTTCTTTTCATTTTCCGAGCTAGCCTAACAAAGTGCTCTGGGCTCTGTCGTTTATCGAAAAAAATCTGCTTTCTCTCGCTTACCTACTTCATTTTTCTGCAGTTTTTGTTGAGAATGATTCGAACTTTGAGCAAAGGTCACCTTTTGTGGTGTTCGATGACTTGGCAGACCTCCCAATTTTGGCGTTTTAACGAGACACGATTCATCCAAGAAAAAAGACAGAAGGAACGCTTAATTGAGTATAAACCAAATGCTCTCAGAAAAAGTACTACAAGGTGCATTACCACTCAGCTAGTCATTCATTGACTGTTAAACGTTTCACTCTATTATTGAACTATGACAATACAAATCATATTTAATATTCCATCATTTCTCGAAGTAACCTGGCTTTTAAACCGCGTCACTGGTCTCAGCATCTTCCTTTCCCTCGCTAGTTTAATCAGCGATAGTTGGTATGTGTGACACATGTAATATATGCCACCTTAGAAACGTCTCATCTAAGCTACCAAACACTCTCAGATCTGGAACTTACACTGAAAATCACAAGATATCAAGCTTACATGCGTTTGCCTCGTCATTCTGTTAGAAGTGTTCTAATGGCCAAATGATTGAAAAACCAAACTTTCTTTATTTTGTATCAAACAATGGGCATAGCATGTTCAAGCGGTGTCCTGTCTATCGGAATTAACTCGATACGAAAACGAAGACGCGAATTGAGAGAACGAGCGACAATGGACAGTGAGCTCGAATTGTTGCAGCTCTGAAGAAAACGTCAATATTTACTGAGAATAAATTTCAAAAACAAATATTCTTTCATTTCTGAATCGTCTACAATTCTATTGATAGATTACTCTCAATTTAGACAGTCGGTGACAAGAAAAAAAAACATTTTTCGATAGACTTTACAGTTCACTTTTTGATTGATTTTCCTCAAAGAGCGAGTCTTTAGGTACTTTTTATATCATTTTGCTCTTGCTCTGAAATAGAATTGTCAACAATTTTTGTTTCAATGATATTGTTTTTGTAGACTATGATTTCAAAATTGTCCCTTCCAATACGAGAATTGGTAGCACCTATTGCAGCAGTCATATTTGATAAGGGAGATGCTAAAGTCGAATTTGGATCTCAAAGCAATTACTTAAAACGTTTTCTGTAAAAAATTGCAATTCAATTGCTAGTTAGTACTCTTAATCAATAGTCACATAGGCCTCTCTTCGTCCACATGACCCTCCACTTCTCTTGACTTTTACAAAAGCAGCACATGAAGTCCAGCTTCGTCGAACTATTCAAAAAAACATTGTTTCCTTCACTGGATTGTGCTTAACAAAGTGTCGCCTTTGTAATTCTCAGCTAATAATATGTCACATAGTGGATTTTCCTTATTTCCCAAACGTATAGAATTGGCTTAACATTGTGAGAAAACAGACTAGCAATATGACCTTTGAATAGAAACTCATTTGATGGACGAAAAATGACCTATGACATCATTCCTAGTGGAAACAGATCTTGAGGGTTCCTCTATTGCATTGATGCAAGTCCAATTATCTCTCACGCTTTCAAAAGAGTACTCCTTCTCAATCAATTGAAGCAGATATGAGAAATAGCGCAGGGTTCTCTGTCATAGATTGACTAGGTGCACTAGATGAAAGGACTACATTCGAGGATGCTGGAGACCATTGCGCTGAAGCGGCAAAGGTACGATTTATTATAACAATGGAGGTGTACGGACCAATTACTACAGAGCAGGACCACTCAAATAAGTTCTTGAAAACATTTATGAATGCATAAAACACACCTTACTCTGAATGTCACTTATATAACTTTATACAATAATTTTTACTCTGGGCTTGTGAAAACCATTGACTGTCTAAGATGGTTCTAGTTCAAGCAATCGAAGTGATTGAACATAGTGTGCGCATCTGTGGACGTATCCGCTATCAATATTGGGTTTCTATGCTTTAGGCGTTAATTCAGCCATTCAGGGAATAGAACGTATATTAAGTGAAGAAGAACCCTCGTAGGAATTAATAAGCATGAATGGCGCAGCTCCAATAAGCACTGATACAGAATTTTCCAATTCTGCTAAAAAAGCTTTTGGTGCTTGAACGAGGTCTGTACTTGATAGTTTTTCGAAATACTTTGCTATCCTCAAAATTGATTTGCATTTACTCCGGAATCTATATGACGCTTGGGTCCAGTATTTTTCAATAAACAAAGAATCACCTTTCCTGCTGTCCTGTTTCATGTCATTCCGATATTCCGTCGATTCTCTAACTGTTGGCGGCTTCGTAATCAAAGAATGATGTATTTGCAAGTGATCGTTGAATCGTATGGCATGTTGTTGGTCTGACCACAGGTTAACCAAACTTTTATTTGTATCAGGTAGGCCATTTGTTAGTGCGAATCAGTATTCAAAGGAATCTCTACGTAAAAAGAAGATGAGAAGCCGAGATCGAATTACGGGAAAATCCAGAAGTTTCGCAATTACATTTGCTTTTTTGCAGACACATTGTTCTGCAATATACTAATTTAGTCCAATGTAATAGCCAGACGAGAAATTGTTTTCATATTGAAAGCTTGTAATACTCTTCATGGTACTTGATCTAATTAAAGGAATTGAATAGTAGTTAGTGAATATATTAATTAGATAAATATACCTCTAAAGAAATTCATTTGCTTCAAACTCTGAAGAAGTTCATCTTAAATCGACGGTGAAGAAGGATGGGATGATGGGAGCCGCTGTAATTTTATGCTTGATTAAATGGGGGCCTCGTCCTCATCAGTCGCCAGGGTTCGCTACTTTTCGCTTATAAGGAAACAAATGAATGTTCGGCCTCATTCGCTGAGCTTTTTTTCACGAGAGTTTTAGTAATAGTTCGAAAGCTTGGATCTCTGACTAGAATCGTGCATGGCGGAATTCACTCTTCGATAACGCTATCAAATCCAGCATAAAGTAATATTTCACATTATCAAGCGTTTTTTTTCTTATTTCGCTTAAAAACTGCTGGACAGAACTCCTTCCTAGGATGCTAGTACTCTTTCGATAGTTCAAGTTCCGATAAAGTAAATCGAACAACTCAAAACTGTGTTCGCTTTTTGGAAAAGCCCTTTTGGTAGCGCTTAAGAGAAAGAAAACATTTATGTTTTACACCTCTCTGAACAGAGATTTCCTTCTCACTATTAGTAATCACTCGATAGCTTGAGTTTAAATGATTCCAACGCTGTGCTTATTCTTTGAAAGGATGGAAGGACCGTTTCGGTGCAGTCTAGCATGGAAAATAAGATCGAGTTTCACAAAGTCGGCTCTTGTTTACCGACTAACCTATTGGCGGAGACTGGGTGATCGATCGATGACCAGACTGTTAAACATGTGGGGTGCAACTTGTTTTAGATAGGAAATTTTTTTCCGCTTTGAACGAGACTACTTATAAGACGATTGACATAAATACTACGACATTTTCTCTACACTTTGATATGCATTTTGTACTTCCAGCGAATTATACGCGTTATGGAAAGGAAGCTGCGCGGCCGATGTAAAACTTGATTTTATTTTCGATTTTACAGTGTTATAAAAGGGTATTTTGGAAAATCGGCCATGTAGACTCTAGCCAAAGTTCAAGCTTTTTAATGATTACTAACACCTCTATGAAAATTCTTGTGCAGCCAATGAGATCGAATATCCATTTGTTTCTTTAAAGCGAAAAGTACTAGGATTCTTTCACCTTCAAAATTATATTCTTTTGACTTCTAATGCGCTTCTCGAGCAAGACTTTCATACCTTGAAGAACTAGAAATCATAGTGGAACTTTCCACGTCTTCCCCGCTTATTAGTTATCAACTAACTAGAATGTCAACAACTCTCGACAATGGCAAACTCTTAGCTGAACTTCTAGGTGAGTATATTGATGGCTCTCCAACAAATTTTATCCTAATTGTTACAAAAAGGCAAAACCAAGGTCCAGCGCCTTTTTATACATGCTGACATCAGAATCATGGCTCTTTATTCGTTTTACTGACAACTTTTTAACATTTCCATATCTGTGGACAAATAATTTTGTGTAACTACAGGAATGCTGCGATATAGCAAAGCCTGAAGCAGGTTCCAATTTGCTTGTATCTTAACATTTCTGAGGCTATACTTCACATGGTGCTCTGATGTTTGAGATGAAAACTACGTGGTGAATGTTTTACACTTTATTTTATTTGATCCGTCATTACAGTTTTTTTTCACTGTGCGTATCCCAGTACTTCCAGCAAATAGTTCGTTTTTGTCTTCTTCTTGAACGGCGTAGAATACTGGTAAGCGAGTCTCCTTGCAATCTCAAGGATAGCCTTGTTATAGCGTTCCATAGAACGTTGTTGTTGACTGCTGGGGAGAGAGTGGGGGTGGAGCTGGACTCCACGCGCGCCGCCACGAGCATCACAACCACTCGGCCACGGCCGCCCCCCCCCCTGCAGTAAATAGGAAGTTAAAATTTGAAAAATTTAGTTTCCTCAAGCTTCATTATCAATTAACAATATATGTAAATCGCACAACTATCTTACTATACCCAATAATGTGGAGTGCTGTGCAAAAACATTTGCGTCATCCTGGATTCGAACCCACATCTCACTCTTTCCGGGAGCGTATGCTAATCGTTGTACCACCGACGCTCGTTTTGCATAGCACTCTTTTTACGCTGCGGTTAGCTGTTGGCAGACAACACGTTATAGCGTGAAAGAGTGCTGTGCAAAACGAGCGTCTGTGGGACAACGATTAGCATACGCTCCCGGAAAGAGTGAGATCTGGGTGCGAATCCCGGCTGACGCAAATCTTTTTGCGCAGCACTCCACATTATTGGGTATACTGTAACATCATACCACCGCAAATGGCGGTCAAATAAATAGAATATTGACTGATTATCTAACTATAGTCTAACAAAACGTGCGTCCAAGCTCTCTGAAGAAGGAGAGGTCGCCGAAATGTCAGCTATCGAACTGCTGTTTACTACCTACTGCTACTACTACTACTATTACCAACCTCCCGTCGATTTAGCAAAGATTAATGGACTACTTTTGGCTAAGCAACTTGGCAGTTATACGTTGCACTTTATTAAGCATGGATGGAAGTTGGTATAGATTGGATTTAGAAGCCTCGGTGGCAACAAGAAAGTTTCTTGAAATTCAATGAACACAGAAATGTAATTTTTACTCGTCGTTTATGGAATTTTCACGTCCTCTTACTATTCCATTTTTATAGCTTTTAATAGTTCGTTGAACGCAAAGTGACAAACATTTTCAAATTAGAATGTTGTCAGGGTGACGAATGAAAAATAGTGGGCATCTTTACTAAATGAACAGCCGACCTTAGTTTTTTTTTATTTCTTAAAAAATATATCCATGAATCCCTTTTTCTTTTTTATCGCATTGAATTTTCTCCACTCTGATTGTGAGCTGCATATAATATACCAAATTTCATGATCTACCCAAAAATCTCCAACATTTCGAGAAGATTATCTACTCTCCTGAATACAGTATATTTCAGTGAGAGGCTGACGTTTGAATCAATTATTATTCCGTACTGATGAGCTGGAGTGAAAACAACAAGTTCAAACCCGAACGTGCGAAAAGTTGAAGCTCTCTCCATCAACTAAAGTAGATAAAAGTCACTAGGGTGTTCAAATTTGAACTTCTTCGAGCGGTGCGACACGCTTTCCATAAAAACACAGTTAGAGGAGGCTGAATGCAAATTAGCCTACACAATTGCTTACGGTTTCTCATCAATGTGTCAAGTCAGTGACACGAGACCATCCTCACGAGCAGGTTTGGTACCAATTTTTTTGATTGCTGTGATGTCGTAGGCTTACTGAGCGCGGGGCGTATAACGAACCAACTACTCACGTGTGAATTACAGGGCGTCTGTCCCACTGTAACCACGCTTCACAAAAACCCATCAAATAGTGACGCTGTCATAATTAAGGCAAACTGGTCTTAGATGGTATTATCAGTTTCCCTTAACGGAATATTGTCCATCCAAAAAGACTGCTCCATTCGCCCTTGACTCCACCCATCTCTACTCACTGACTCGGCTTTGACTACGTGCCCACCCTGATGGTGGTATACCCACGTTATCGAGGAGCTCTCCAAAGCTTATCGAGCGGAAAATTTTCCTTCCTAGGACAAGGTGGATTTTCACACCTTTCCCACTGGACAATTTCCTCATTGTATTAATAACGAATTTCACTCTAGCAAACGAATTTTGTAACGATATTTTTTTTCATTTCTTTCTACCCCAAAATCTTACGTGGAACAAAAAAAATTCCCGGAGTGTGATCGTAAGTGCATCGTCGATGTGTTACGAGTCATCCACGAAATTTTTTGGGTAATTTTAGTTTGTAGCTGTCCATCTATCTCACCTATTGAGTTGTGATCTAAAATTATGCCTCAATATTGGCGAAAGCTATCTCTTCATATTGTATTATTTTCTTTTTCGAAATCTATCGTTTAGTTTCATAAGAACTGCCATATCTTGCGAAGCAACTGATTGAGTTCAATGTCCATTTTCCTAATAAACTTCTCCTATATCCAGAATAGAAATCAAAAAAGAGAAACCTTGAATTCATATTAGTCAAACAACCACGTATCTCTAGAAGCCTGAGATTGTTTACAATGAAATTCATCCAGCACGATACAAATAATTGCTAAAGTTTTGGCGTTTTGCCTTCTTCAGAGTCTGGAAGAGTTAAAATGACATGCAGTCTATTGAGTCAAACACTGAAATGTTTGATTAAAAATTTGGACTGAACATCTAAACTTTTGAACAATGTAATTAATATAAAAGTGTTGGTCACGTAAATGATAGATTAACATATATTTGTTAATTTGGTCCAAATGTCTACTTGAATTTCGTATGTTTTGTTTTAGAAACTGACTGACTAGGTTGCTGTCAGTTTGATCCGTCCAAGCTTTAAAGAAGGCGAAACCGTCGAAACGTCAGCCATCATTATTGCACAGTATTATACGCAGTAAATTTTACTGTCAGCAACCTCGTACCTACTTATCGGGGATCACGTAATCATTTGATCGATGCCGAGTTTAGTCATTAGTCGGCCCTGGAAGGTGTTCTATAGTAATCAGTTGTAGTAGAGCTCAATAACTGGTCAAAAATAAATCGACTAACCTGATGATGAGTTATTTCAAATATCCCACTATCTAGGTAAACTTTCGATCCTTTCGTTTTCTGTACATTCCTGGCTTGCCAAAGCATGAATTTGAATTGCAGCATTTGAATAGTATAGATCCAATCCCCTCCTCACATTCAACTCTCTACGCTTTGAAAATTTTACATCCGGCAATGGACTACTTTAGAATTCAGTAGCTTTTATTATCGACCGTGCGAACGTCTAGAATAAGTATTCCTAGGTCAGCAATCTTCCCACCATCCGTAGAATCGTATATATACCCTGAAAGTGACGATGACTTCTACTACAGCGTTGTTCCAAGTCTGCGTGCAAAGGAACGCTGGCGAAAAATTTTCTACTATCCTCTAACCACTTTGTCGCTCATAAACTCGTTTGGCATGAGTGAGCACAGCTGAAAGCTGACCGTTATCCAAGCCACCCTCATTGTCTCATGTATATTGTTTTTGCTGATCCTGAAAAAGCTCAGCCTGGCATGAATAACGTGGTAGCACTATTTCCATAGACGACAATGGCTTAGTACAGAATCGCTGGATTTACTTGGGTGGGTGGAATTTCACGTATGCTGAGCATATATAGAGTTGAAGCCAACGTGCCTTGCCTTCATGAAGAAGTGGTTCTGATACAGGTTTTGACTTGACTTGTTAGCATTTAATGGACGCTTAGTAATTGATAGGAGCTGTTGTCTCGAAGAGCTGCAACGATAACAATGATTTATGTGATCCACCTATTCATTTCAAATGTTAGCTCAATATTGAGTACAAATTATCGAAAGCGCCATGTAGTTCATCATCTTTCCTATTCAATACTCCTATTCTACTGTCTATCGTGGAATAGGGTCTTCTCCTATGAAAATAAATTTAGCAAGAGACATTTGATGGAGACTTTTTCGTAATCGCTGCGTGCATTTTGGACTGGGTTAAGAGGGCTTTTATTCATCGTTGTCAAATCAAAATGACAGTGATATGCAAAGATCACTCGAACTCGCGTGGTCTCTCAACTACTTCGACATTCATTGGAATAGACTCGACTAGCTAATATCTCAAATAGATATTTTCAGTTTGTGAGCGTTCTAAGAGCAGTAGCATGTGGCGCAGTGGTTAAAGGTGCTCTTCGTCTCACAGGAGGTCGGCGGTTCGACCTCACGTTTATGGTTCACCAAGCAATCTATCCCTCTGGGGTCATTAGATGCGTACCAAATTAGTTCCACGCATGCCTGGAACGATAAGCAGCATAGACCCGATAAAGCGGTAGGCCTTTGCGAGTTATTTTAAGGGCCATATAGGCATTATTTAATCAACTCAAACTAAGTGAAGAATTGAAGACGAATGTATGGCGTATCTCTAAGGGATTGATCAACACTTAGAGCTCTTCTTTTTTTCTTAAAGTCCTGTCACAATCATCTACCATCTATATCTTGTAAATTCTATAGGTTTTTCCAAGTTTGAGACGGCAGACAAGTGGAGTGCTGTTCTCTCGGAGATCTCTCCTCTTAAATACAGTAGTCATCATTGGTAGACATTTTTTTCTCCATAGTTATAATCATTACCTTATAATTTAACTGCTATATTTTAGTGTTCTCAAACAAAATTAATAGGATTCTCTGATGGCAAATTGCGCTATTTCATCTAGGACTCCTTTTATGTGCCAACAATGTGCTCTTCCTGTCTCGACGATAATGACAATTCAAGCCGATCTTTCATCTCATTCAAACCTCGAAATCAATTAGATGGTGCATGTAATCATTCAACGTCCATCTGAGTCGTAGAGTAAACTATAGAATACAACGTTAATCTACAGAGGCGATATAATATTCTCTCCGGAAACCAATAATGTTACTTTTTTCCGATCAAATAACGAACATATTGAAGGTACCTAATCACGGGTAAAAGAGTGCTTGTATGGCTTATTCTTTGAATTAATGACGTATAGTCTAAGCTAGTGAACGATAAGCGTTGACACTGGTTTGACTCTATCACGGAACGACGAAATTTCATTGTCTACGGTTGAGAAATTTCTTTCAGTTTGGTATAGGAAAACCCACAAGGAGTGGTGACCGATAGTGTTAAATAGCTCAGAACGCTTTAGCAGGCCTATTAAAGTTTCCCAGGAAAAATCTTATTGTTGCTTTAGAGTTTATTGCATTCTAATATCATAAGGAATAAAATATGCGTCACACACGGGTAAACAATCTTTAAAAAGCAGACAGTTTATATTGGAACGTTTAACAATGGTGTCTGTAAAACGTACATGTGCTCACGGAACTGAATAGACAAACAGCGTTATACCATCAGTAGGCACTTGATTGACTTGAGTTGAGTTGAATTGAGTTGACTGCTTCTTTTTATTCACGTAGATTTCCAGAAATTTGATTTCTTTTTGTATGGAAGAGGGGACAAAGCTCTGCACATTCACAGATGCCATCCGTGTTTTCATTATGGCAGGTAAGGTGCGAGGAATTTGCTTCTCTTTAAAGCTTAGCAGTTCTTTCTTCATCATTTTGACCGCTATTCTCTTAAAGCACAAGTTATGGAAAGCTTTCGCAATTTTCATTTTATCTTCTATTGAAAAATGGAGTGAATAGAAAATGAAGGTCGTGTAAATTTTTGAGACACTCACGACGAGTGACCGTTGCAGAGTTCATTTGCATTTTGGACTTTTCATCTTTCAATAAGCCACAAAATTATTTTTGAGCTACGCATGTCGTGTGGTCTTCGAAAAAGGGCTGCCTTGTAGAGCCCGATACACGTGTTTTGACCTTGCAGCTATCCATTCTCGTCTTTTGCCAATCCGTATGGATGCTCCAGTCCCCACACTAAGACTTAGCGACGACGAACGTTTTACACTCTATGTCCAGTGAAATTATCACCGAACACAGAGTGTTGTACACTCGATTGCTCACGGCTAGCCCATTCAATATATCATATCTTTCGTTTTGAGTGTTTTCTTAAGACCATATCTCAAATTCCGATATGCCACAAAATTTCAATGTCGCTAACACTTCGTGTGGGGAAGGGGCACCCACAGAGACTAGCAAAAGACGAGAAAAAGTTACAGCCCGACTGACGAGACTGCAAGGTCGAAACACGTGTATCGGGCTCTATAAGTCAGCCCTTTTTAGCAGACCACACGATATGCATGGCTCAAAAATGCCTTTGTGGCATATTGAATGAGCTGTGGTCTTAAGAAAATACTCGAAACAAAAGACGTTACATTTTCATCTTTCATATACTGATTCGATCGTTAGCAAATCAATTAACCCAAAAAATCGTCTTTCAAAGTCTGTCTCTTGTAGCATAAAGTTTCTTTCTTCAAAGAGAGATAGAACATTGACCTTGAGAAATTAGTTCAGCTAGTTTTTTACTGGTCAGTGAATGCTAAGTAAGTACAGATTTTAGTTCAGAAAAAAAGTCGTATTTGAGGGACAGGCTTCACTGAAGGGTCAGGTTCGGCGTGCATCATGTTGTAGTGAATGTGATAAGTCGAGACAAAATTTTTTCACTATGAATCAATAGTTTGCCTAGAATATTATGCGTTTTTGAATTAGAGAGGGAGCGTAGAAAAGAACCAATGGAGAGAGTCATGTATAGTATCAAAGGCGGTCTGGTAATGTGGTCAAAGTCAGGGCACAAATACCATTTATTGAGAGAACATCCTGTACAAAAGAGAAGCCAGCCTTTCGCTTTGCGAGAATCTCGTCTTTACGTCGTTTTGAGAGCCTCGTTAACATTGATATTCGTGAATGTGAATGTAAATTCAATCACAGCGCTCAGTTACTGCCGTCTGATCTTGTAGTGAACACTGTCCATATTCTGTTTCATGTATGAGCTCACTGCGATCGTTTGCGTTGGCCATGATGCTCCTATTCTTCTACATCTGCGTTCTCGACGCTACACTTACTCAAGCATACGGTAAGCAATCAATAATTATTTTTTTTTACATATTGTCTCTTAAAATAGTACTACCAGTTGCTTCAACATTGAAAACACATCATTTGTCTCTTTGCTAGAAAAATGAATACACTACAAATTTCGGTCTATTCACGGTTGCGCACAGTGATTTCGGTTCATACATGGCTGCACGGTTCTCTTGTGAGAACGAAGTGCGCACATAAACCAGTAAGAAGTTGGTACTTTTCCGTTATCTGTGCCTTGTTTCGACCCCTTAAAAAAGCGCATTTTTTGGTTGTTCGTATAGTCTGAGTGGTCGTTTGATAGCTCAAATCAATTTGAATGATATATCTTCTTTTCATAAGGTTCCAATATTGCGCTACAATAGCAAAAATAAAATTATGCTTTCCATTCAAACACTTCTTGTTGACGAGAGCTTTTCTTCTAGACTTTTGGTAAACATTCGAAAGCTTGAAACTCTCTGATTCCAATGACATATTAGAGTTTTGAAAGGAGCTTTTTCGCGGTGTAACAACCGAAAGAAGATTCGGCTCCGCAAATTTGGCACAAAAAACCAAGCACATTATCGAAATCGGCAGGATTTAGGCGACCGAATGATTGCTAAACATTCAAAAGAAAAGCTTTGTTCAGATGTAATTAATTTAATGAGAATCAAGATTTTATGTTTGCTGTAGAACGCAATAATAAAGTCATATTGAAAATAAATTACATAGTGGAGACTTTGAGATTTGAGCCATCAGATAATTCTTAAATTGTAAGAAAAAAGGAAAAGACGCTTTTTTTCTCAAGGGATCGACAAAAGTACGGATGACGAAAGTGATCTAAATTTAGAGAACTCAATCTTCTTCTGGCTGTTATAATGCAATCAAGGTTCTTTTGGGAAAAAAAACAGATACATCATCGGAATCCTTGATAATTGATTTATTGACTAGTCATTAAAAGTTTGAAGATATAGCTTGCTTAACGAGAAGAGAAATGTTTGAATGGGAAACAAAATTTTATTTTTGCTATTTCAGCATAATAAAAGAGCCATTTTGAAAATAAAATTTATTGTTCAAATTCTTCTGGGTTCAAGCTATTAAACGATTATTAAAACTTTAAGAGAGCTCAAAAAATGCGTTTTTTCTGTCGGGGTCGAAATAGGACCCGAATAACGGAAAAGCACACAAAAGTTCCCAGAGCTTGAATAATATACTCAGCGGGCCCGCCGATTCTCTAGAAATTTTTTTCGGCGGATAAAATTTTCTAGAAGAAAAGGACCTTGCGGAGGGAGTAAAAATTGACCTCATTCAATCGAAAGCAATTCAATTATTGTACAAATGTCAGATCTTAGAGCTGTATACCGCGCACATGGCTACGTTTAACATCACCACATACTACCTTTCAGATTTTCTATAAATGTGGCGTGTTTTTTGTATTATAGCTGTCCTCGAATTTCACAAGAGACTTCGTTAATAACGTCAAAAAAATCATCACCCAATGATGAGGGCAAAAGTTGGTACCCATCTGAAATAAAGCCTATCACCTATTTCATACTCTTTGTCAATAGTGAAGTAATGAAACATGGCACCAATGAAACTCCAACAGTTTTACGCCTTGAACCAAAGTTGTTCAGTCGATTCTGTCTACTGAAAGGGCAAGAAACATGGCTCAAAGAAAAAGTAAGCGTATTGTTCTGTATCTAATTTTCTGCAGCAAGTCATACCACCAATTTGATGATCACATTGTTGTGAACTTAATGGAAACTCGCTGTGAATCTTTCGCATTTATCTACTCTCATTGAAGCACAGCACGTTTGATCCACCTGTGATCCAGTTTTTTATTGAGTGTGGCATCCTGCAGAAATTTAATCGATAACAGAGGTCGTCCTACTCCTATTTATGTGAAGGGGAGATATTCCTCACATCACCTTCACGACTTCGTTGTACATCACCAAACTTCTGTTCCGCTTCGGAACTTCAAAGTCTACGAGAAATTTGAATGAGAGCGATGAAAATTCACAGTAGATTGCCAGCCTCTGCGTTGTATATTATTCTTCTTATTTAGTCCACCTTTAATGCAATTATTTAAATTCTCATGCTCTTGGCTTATCTTGCTCAACTATCTTTTACTGTATCATCTGGAATGACCATTGCGTATTGAAAAAGATCACCCTGGATGTGAAACTGCCATTAGTGACTACATCTTGATTAGATCTTTTTTTAAATTCAATAAAGATTAGGCATAGCAGTAATTTGTATCTTCAGAATGCTTTAGTGGGTTATTTTAGTATTCACTCGAAAGCTCAAATCTCTGGCTGCCGCTCTACTTTCTTCTTCTTTGAGGAGATCCTTTTATAGCTCTGTAATATTCAAAATAAATTTATATTTTACGCCGGCCGTTTGCTTTCCTATTGCTTGGATGGAAGCACGAAAAGTATACGAACGTATAGATAAACTCTTGCAGTACTATAGCTATGCGGTTTATATAGAGTTCCCTTTGAAGTGGAAAAAAAAATTCCAGATGAAATAAGAGAAACTGCACTCGACATATGAGTCGCTCCAACGCAATCGATCGATCCCGCATTGGCCACGTCCAACACACACTCAACACACACACACGCTCATACACTAACCGGCAAACAAATGCGCCGCGTATGTGATGCGCGATCTTATTTTTCTTGCTACACTGCATCGAAACGATCTTTCCAAAAAATAAGCGCGTTGTTAGAATTGTCAAAACTCACGTTATCGAATGGTTAATTATAATTTCAGGGAATACTTTCTGTCCGGTGATAAATATGCGTGTATGAAACATAAAAAGGTGTTTCATTCCTGCTACACTGTTACAAAAAGGCTTTTCCGAATAAGAGCTCAGTAGCGCAGTAGCTAGAAATTTGAACTTTCGAATTTTCACTATTATTATAGAAAATTTGTCTGTCGAAAGATGTCATTAATTCATTTGTCCTTGGATAACATAAAGGAACCCTATAGTGTGCTTACAGTCGTTATTGGTGATTCACATTTCGGTCCAATTCTGCTAGTTCCGTTGAGTTATTCTCTCGAGAAATTTGCAGGCCTAACATTAACAAACACACCTCTACTGTCTTCGAGAGAATAGCTTTCAAGTATCGCAAACGTGTGTAATATAAGTCGCAGTTGATCTGTTTAGTTTTCTTCAGGTGGCTTCTGATGGCATGGTTTGTGGTGTGTGTGTGTGTGTGTGTGTGGTGTTGTGTGTGTTGTTAGCCACAGATTGTCGCTGTAGTTTCTTAGATTTTGGTAGGCTAGAAAGCTCTTCAAATTCTAGTAATTCTTCACTTCTCGACAAATTATGGATTTCTTCTGTATTGCTCGAATGACATTATTTTTTTTATTATCTCCAACGGAAGGTGACAGCCACCTCCTACCAAACTGTTTAGACTAGTTAACAACTTTCCTAGAATATTCGGAAGTTTATTTGTTAAAATTTACTCGTGACCACCCTCTTGCTTCTAGCAACCTCTTTGTAGATTTTTGACGGAATCTAAGTGTGAAGTTTAATCCGTGCATACAGAATCCAACCCAACACAAGAGCGAGTTTATGCTAATAAAAAGCGATTGGAGAATCTTCGCAAAGTTTTCATTTTCGCCTTGTCCTGATTCGGAGACGAAATACTTTCACTTAATTTTGGATGGGTTTTTGTACGGTTTATGCTGGTGTACTTGAGCTCGTCCACTGTAGTCCAATCAGTCACTCTTCGAACTCTTCTGACCTGCGTGTCTAGAATAGAGTGCTTATATTTCAAATAAGGGGCAGCTTAATTTCCTCTACCTGCTCGTCTACGTATTTCTGAAGGTTTCCCAACCTATCCAATACATGGGTTTCGTGATGCGCTGTGTTCAAAATCATGAAGTGGACTGGCCCGGAATGATTCGATCGAGTACTCAGTGAAGTCGCTTATTCAAGCGCACCGAGCCGCTGCCGCTCAGTAGATTTTGCTTGCCGAAAAATCTTTTGTTCTAGATCAGGAAGTAGACACGAATAGCTCGCGTAACATTGCCGTAGTGTTCATTGAACCATAGCTACTTCTCGTAAAAAAATTCCTTACTTGTGGTAAAAAGTTCACCTTTGTATGAAAGGGATTTACATCACTGAGAAATGAGGTCGTACAAGCAATAATTGATACTAGTTGGATGGCCACTGTCATAAATTATTCACCTAAACTTACTCTCTGTGTTTTGAAAAGCAGATTATTTGAATCATTAGAATCTCAACAGCATAATATTTTGAGGAAAAATGTGAAGAGACTCAGTTGTGAATGTAGACTGAATCCGCAGCCCATTTTGATATCGTACTACCCGTCTGCATTCATCATGTTTTTGAGCTTTTAATTTCTATAATGAAGAGATTCTACCACTCAAAAATTGCACACATTCTCCCAAAATATACTATCGACCACAGTGATTGTGTTCAAGATTGTGAAATTGAAAAATGGGAAACAATACGAAAGTGCATGAAGGCTTACACTTAATCTCGGCTGTTGATCACAATAAGCTTTGTGAAGAATTTTCTTGTATTGAACCTAAGAAGTAATAATATTTGGGTAGAAATTGGTTGGAATTAATGGATTTGATACATGACTGTTTTGTAAGATTTGTGACATGCCTTACATCCCATTTGATTGCGATTTTGAAATCGTCATTGGACCATTTTGACCAATTAATATAAATATTAAATTACTGATTGTTGTGTTTATTCACCAAATTTCCAAAAAAGAGAGATCTGTAGTGGCTTTAACCTACAAGGGTCACTTGAATTTTTACCGCTTAATCAATGGATTGTTGTTCTGTTTGAATCCAATGTATAAGCTTCCATAAATACCTTTAGTGCTAGTGAGTCCCGTAGAATAATGAATTGGACAAATAGTCGACTATCAAGTATGCGATCTATTCCTAATTGGCTAGAAATGCAGCCGTTAGGTGTTTCTAGTTTTGTCAAATCGTCTATTTAGTTGCAGAACACGAGTTGTCGCCATTGGACGAATATCGTCTATATAGATTCGGGAACTACATGCCGATGCAGAAACGTGTCCCGTCGGCAGGCGATATGATGGTACGATTCGGTAAGAGATCTGTCTAGAAGACGTCTTACCGAGGAGCCGTCAATGCGATACACTTCCTATCCATATTCCCGTTACGTCATGTTCGTCATTATCTATATGCTTGTGCATAGTAAATCTTGTTAAATTTGATTTATATGCGCATTCGATTCCGAAAAATCTGTCAAGTCCATGACGCATTAATCGCCGTCAACCATGCCATTATGTATGGGAAGCAATTATAGTATTGTTTTTATTCATGAGCTAAGCACTTTATATCCACATTTAATTACTGTAGAAAAAGCCGGATATTATGAACCAATTAGAGGAATGCTCATTCATAATACGCCACGCCCATGGTGAGTTTGAAGTGCCAAGACAATAGCTGGTTCAATTCTGCACCCATGCAGGACTTTTGGTCTTTCCATTATACAACCTTCTATGCGTGCTCAATCCAACGTCAAACCCGATTAGCTCTTGCCTATAAGGGAAAAGAATAGTCACATGTACACGCTCCGGTGGTAAGAGAGTGTAAATTTTTGAGACAGAAATCATTATGCACTTCTCAGAATGAGCCGATCTTCTAAAACACTGCGACGTCCCGAGGTCGTGGATAACAACGGATAAATAAGATCGAGAGTGGAAAATATGTTGCTGAACTAATGTATCAATGGCTGACAGCACATGACATGAGCTGAATTGTGATACTGATTACAGTATTTATTGTCTAAAAATCAATGGTTATGGCAGGAAACGCATGAGAAATTACTGAAATCATGTAAACGTACTCTTCCAGAATGAAAATATAACCTATGTAGATGAATATATATATGCAGTTCTCCCGCTCTCGGAAAGAGAGATCTGGGTTCGAATCGCGGCTGACGCAAATATTTTTGCACAGTACTCCACATTATTGGGTAGATTATAAAACCATATCACCGCAAAAGGCGGATAAATGAATTCCGATTGATTATCGATACTCGGTATCTATCAACATAAGTGGGTTCAATGCCAACAGCAGCTAACCCGCCGGACCGTCGACGGTTAGCTGTTGAGAGATAACGCGTTACAGCGTAAAAAGAGTGGTGTGCGAAACGAGCGTCGGTAGGGCAACGACTCAGCAAGCGCTCCGGAGAGAGTGAGATCTGGGTTCGAATCCCGGCTGGCGCAAATGTTCCTGTGCAGGACCCTACATTATTGGGTATATTATAAGATCATACCACCGCAAGAGGCGGTCAAATAAATGAATTCCGAATGATTATAAATGCAGTCGTAAATGATCAAACAAACGAACTTTGGCGAGTTAAAGAGAGACTTCATGGCGCGAAGAAAGGGAAAGGTATGAAAAGTGAAAAATATAAAGCAAAAAAAAAACCAACCTTTCTGATCAGAATTGCCTGCTAAATGAATGCTTAATACTTCTCTATAGCCCGCCAGTGACGAATTCTACGGTATTCGAACAGCTTTATTTCGAAAGCAATAGTGACAACTTTTTTTACTTACTCGCCAACTTCATTCAAGGTGGCTCTGTTTGGAAAATCGCTAATTATATCATAGATAAAGTCTTAAAAACCATCACCTGATCAACAAAAGGGTAATCTGGGTGCACGAGTAATCATGGCAGTGACCCACCTTCCATTTGATTATTTCTTTCACAAGAATCCATGATGGCTGTATGCTTTTGCTTTCCAAACATGACGATGTCGATTAAGGCATTTAGGGATCAACAAAATATATTCAGTTGCTGGCGGAAGTTCCTAGAGTCCATTTCATCTCACTCCACCTCGCCTCTTCCATGAGTGTCTATAGCCTTTTTCATTATTTGACCGCCCACCTTCCTAGACACTCTCAAGGTGATTTCTTATAAATCTCAAGGAAAGGAGAGATTTTAGAAATCTCAGCTCTGTTCCGGGTAGACCTTATGTGTATTCTCGAAAATTTCGTCAAACGCCATATGAGTAGTGTATGAAATTTTTGACGTGCATGAAGCATCAGTCTACGGATTCACTGCATGGGAAGGCCAACTGAGATAAACATGAGTTTTTGACTCCTCAATTGCTCGGTCTATTCTGAAAGCCCTCTCATTGATTTTGTCCTTCTGTAGAGATTTCTTCCATGCTATTTTACGCTTTCATAGAACCACCTAGATATATGTACGGTGTGGTTTCAAGAGTTGGAAGACCATCCAATCCTATGTTCCTATGTTGGAACGGAGGAATTTTGTAAGTCGCATTTTCTTCAAGTCTGTTCAGATTTTTAATCTACATTCATGCTTCACTGGTACTTTCCGGAAATCGGTTATTTCGTTGGCAGAGCAAAATTATGAAACGATGCACTACACTTAAACAAATTGGTCGGCAATATGTTCTCTAACTAAAGATATTATAAGAAAAACAAAATGAAATGAGGAAGTGGGAAACTTTACCGCTAGAACGTAGTGACTTAGCGAGTGAAAGTGCTCTATACGTCGTAATTGGAAAGAGTGAGAATTGCCATGATTTTGAGATCATTATGTTGGACATTCGTCTGATTATTACTCAATCTATTCTGCTTGAGAGATTTTTTTTTTTGCCAGAATGAACATCGCCACTTATACTAGATACTAGTCGAACTGTTGACGAGGGTTTTGGCATTGTATTCGGAATCTCCTTCAAAAATAATACATGTCCCAACGTGCTTCCTTGTGGCTTATGCACTTGCTGATGGATGCGCTACTGTAGGTCATTGATAACAATAGTTACGACACGATCAGAACATAGGTCTCAGTTTATCTAACACCGTAAAGAATTTCCTGATAGAACAAATGCGGCTAAATATACGTTTCTACCTTCGTCTAATCTTGTTAATCTCCAGTTTTCTGTGTCACATTTTCCGTCGCAAATACTCGTAGGACTGTTAAAGCTATCGAATCGAGTTCAGTTGAATCACTCAAGTATTTACGAGACTAGCACAAAAGTATGCAATGCAGGCTGTTTTTTTTTCAAACCAAAAATAGGTGAGAAGATACTGCAGTGCAATGATTAAAAAGAAAAGTTAACAAGGAACTGGAGGTGTTGGGTGGAAACTTGTGTATCAGTTAAAAAATGTGTTCCAATTTCATTCATCAAATTTCATAAATCTACGGTAACAACGAGTTAAAATCATGTAGATCTATATCTATGACGCCTGAAGAAATGTGCACAGAATTCAGAAGATCAATTTTCCAATGCGCACTCATTAACCCACTAGTCCACTCTCAGTCGAAACACTTGGAAAGACTCTCATTGAGGTCATAAGCGATTGCTTCTGATGCTTGCAAAATATTAACCGAATAATCAGATATCATATGATTTATACGTCTAGGCTCTGACGAAGGCGTTGCCGCTGAAACGTTAGCCAACGAATTTTGAGGAGAAGAAAGAAATTACCAACCTCGTGCAAATCTTAAATAAAGAAAAAGACAGTTCATGTGAAATCTTGAATTTCTCATCAGGGGGTTCTGCATTATGTTTATTGAAACAAAAGCAACTACACTGATTTCAGGCAACAGGATTTTTGCAACTTTGGTAGCAATTACAGTTTCCTTCTCTCACTTATAAACCGCTTCAAAGCGTGTCTCTCGGTGTCGAACTATGAAATGCAGTAGTGAGATGTTCTATACTAAAATCTCGTCAGTTCTGTGGTGTATTTTCATAAGGTACCCCACACGACAGCGGAATCTTATACGAAATGCCTGGCATATTGATGTCAACCTACACATTTGATAAAGAACTTAACTGCATTCAATGAGACGTGTTGCTATGCGATAACGAATTGGAAAAACTATAGAAGTGCTATGTCAAACCTGCCCTGAAGAAAATATTACCCCACCCTACTCTCTTCCTTTGCAAATAACTGGTAACATGGAATCTATCCAGGGCTCGCACAGTACTTTGTGAAAGCGAGACCTTAACATCTTTGGTCTGGCGTGCATAATGCTCAATGCGCGAGCGTTTTTTCTAACGGTACGTATATTGGTGAGCATTTCATTGGCAAGATGCTCACAAAGCAAATTTAGATATCAGGGAAAGCTTACCATTTCTACATGATGTAATATCACTGTAGAGAGTTTTGTAAAGGTATTTTGGAAGAATGAACGCCTAAGAGTCTTGGAATTCCCTATGTTTTAACGAGAAAACAACATCCTGGAAGGAAGAAAGAACGCACTTTGAACTCATTTTGTTAACAAATTTATCCCATTATATTTATATCTTTGCAATTATTCCAAAGATCAAGGGAAGCAAATTTTATAGCCTGCTCCGTCAGCCGAAGACAATATTAAGTTTTCTCTTCGGAGTAGTCAGCTCGTCGTTTAAAGTTCACAGCTAATTTATTAAACTTACATAATGTAACTCAAATTTTGATACAACTTTATTGTCTCGAAAGCAAGAAATATCAGTGAAGGAGCTTTTATAAAGTTTTTTTACTAGGAACAGCCTCATAAGTCCTCAGAAATCTAGTTATTCAATGGGAGAACTGCACTTGAGAGAACAACATATTTCCAACTCTTGTGGCAAATTTTTATCGGCGATGTTGAAGGGAAAGTGCAATTAGGAAAAACCTATTTCACAATCTAGAACTCCTTCAAAAAACCTAATGGAGGTATTTTCATGTGTCTAGCCGGAGTAATCTTAGAAGGCGAGTATACATCATAGTCTAAAGATCATCTTTGGAAATAATACGTATGGCTGACCTTCGATTTTATAACACCTTCCTGACTTTGCAGAACTTTTGCCCAGGATATCACTCCCGACAAAAACAACTTGTGCAAGCAGCTCTATTAACAGCAACATGCTCTATACATCAGCACCGACTGACAACCTACGCTTTTGGTATAGAATTTGTAACGCTTGCGTAAGACAGTTGCATCTTCTGAAATGATAAGCAGTTGCTAGTTCCCGAAACAATCAACTTGTGAAATGTTATGAGTCGATCGTGTGCTCTTATCAAGCTTTCCTGAATGAGCCCTATTGGCTGTTCGATTCTGTACTTTCTGCGCGATCCGACAAAACGTGGCCAGCGTAGAGGTCTTTACATTGATACAGTGAATATCACTCATCAAGCTATCTGCGAGTAGGCCAACCGGTTTAAATTTCTGCCTGTATTTGCATGTCGGAAATAAGCAATCTGATTATGCCCTTACTCATATTCCAAGCATTATAGTCAAAATATTTATTCAGGTAAATTTCTTTCTGGAGCTCACAATCATCACTTCTGCAACAGCTTGCAAGAAATCGACCCTTTTTGCTTAAAACACCTTGTGTTTACATATGAAATACTCTTCTTGATTTAGGTTCATTACAATCTCGCATTAATCAATACAATAATCATTACAATAACAATAATGAGAAAAGAACAATCATTACAATAAGATAAGTGCCCATGAATTTTTCGCAATCAAATTTTTTTTCTGCTATCGACTGCTTTTTTATAGACCCGCTCAAAATGATTTAATGTGATAAGGATATGACATATTTTGAGCCATAGGTCTAGTGCTATATAGGCGCCTATTTCGTCCTGTTGGGACTCATCAGTAGCACCCTCCCTCGGTTCTGTCGATCCCTTGAGGTAAAATAATCCTCTAAAGGAACCGACGCCGAGTAAAAATTAAGCACCCAAAGTAGGATGATGGTATTACCTGACTTTGTGGTGACCGGCAGTCGAGCTTTCGGCTTTTAAAACGAATCATGCTTCATATCAATAATTGAATTATATGACGGAACCGAGGGAGGGTGCTACTGATGAGGACGAAATAGGCGCCTATATAGCACTAGACCTATGGCTCAAAATATGTCATATCCTTATCAGATTAAATTTTTTTTGTTAAATAAATTGCTATGCACTCGCACTCAATAAAATCAGTCAATCAACAATGTACTCACATCATAATCATTGATATGCAACCATGTTCTGGGCAACGATTACATCTTTTTCACTTGGAGAGAATGAGGCTGGCGACCAAAGAAGTCGCTGAGGTCACTTTTGAGCTGATTTTGGTCTCCAATCTGTTTATCCCGCACAAGGTGCTTCAGGTCGCAGAAGAGGCGATAATCCGATGGCGAGATCAAAGCTATACGACAGAGTGGCACCTTGGTCATTGAGGGAGATTTCTTACCGCAGCCTACAATCACCAGCTCTTCAACAACTTGCAAGAAATTGAGCACTGTTTCTTCAAAATGTGGCGAGTCGACTTTGCAATGTGAAATAGCGCGTTTCCCTGGAAAAGGGCTACGCTGAATAGTTTCGAGAGCTTTTCTCAAACTACTGCAGTCAAATTTTGCAATTGTTCTCCGTGGACGTCGGCACTGATTTTCTTCTTGTTGTCGAGCAGTTCCCAAAACAGCATGCCCTGTCAAACCTAGAAAACGAGGGAATAATCTTCAAAGCATGCAACTTGAACTTCGGTTGAACTGGTAGATCTTTGTCGCGAGGCAGCCAGTAGGCGTTGCGCGTGTAGTTCTCGTACAAACCAACGACTCATCTCCAGTGACGGGGTGGGCCTGGATTTGAGGAAATCCTGTGTGTTAGGTCGCAGCAGAAGACTTTCGAAGATGGTGACGCCTGTAGCGCTGTCGTAGTCGGTCTGCATGAGGTGTCATGTCATCGAGACATCACTTTGAGGTAGCCCATTTCATTTAAATGGCAAACGATAGTGCTACGGCACAATGACTAGAGCTCCAGAACATTTTCCAACATACCACAGATGTTCGGCAATAATCCGATTTGAATGTTTAAAATTACTTAATAAAACAATAGTTCGAAAGAAATTATGGGACAATCCACTACACAGCACACTTCCAAAGTACGATCTACAGAAACTACCATAAACTCAGTGGCTGCAATTCTAGGTATTATACAATTTAATAATAGAATGTACGCTGTTTATAATGTATGTTGGTTAGCAAAATTTGAAACAAATATTAATGCACCATAATTATTCAGCATATTATAGAGGTCAAGCCATCACATTGTCGAGGTATTAGTCTTCGACTGTTATGCGAAAACTGATGTGTATACCTAGTATGTGAGTAGATCTTGGTATACGGAAACAGCGATAAAAGATAAAACTAAACTAAAAAGGCATCGAAAATGACATGCATCGATCACAGTGTTTACCATCGCTTGCATTGGAAATTAACACGTTTAGTAGCTAGAGTGGCAAAGATGCTGCTCTTGATTCGTCCTGTAGTGATCAATCAGATCGCTCTGGAAGAACCCTTGAACGTCTTACGGCGATTATTTGGACTTTACACGGAAAATGACGCTCAATCAGTAATCAAGTTTCTCGTTGGAGAACATAACAAGAAAACGACGCCAGTAAGATAGCTAGACGAACAGACGATGAGTTGAGACAGGCATGACATATGGAGACCGACTTCGAAATATTAAAGTTTTACGAGTATTACTATCACTCTTTGTGATTTTTCGATTCCGGAGATTATTCAGAGTTTTATATAGCTTTCGATGTTGTAGGCTTACTTAAAAGTCCGCTTGAATCAACAGATAAAAGGACCGCAGAATTAGTATTATCAAAAATTGCTTTGTCTTCTAGGTCCAGAGCAGCGTATAGCATTTACCGAAAAGTATTTGGGTCAGTCATGAATGTGAAGCGTTAACAACAGATAGGGAAAGCATTCCTTAGGACTATCACCCAAAAGATGGGAAGACATGTTTGCAACTCATATCTTCCATTTTTGCTCACAACTGACAACGATTTATTAATAACGGATTTTTATCTGCATACCTGTGGAGACTGCCACATCATTTTTGCACCTGACAATAGGACTATGTGAACAGATGTACGGTATGTTGAAATTTTTTTTAAATCAGGAGAGAACGCAGTGTTCAATCTACGCATGATCATAAAACCAAACCCGAAAAAGTCCGCTTTTTTAGCATATACAGTAAGGCCAAAAGCGAAAACTATAAGGGAAATCTGTGGAGGTATGCGATGCCAGAATGAGTAACGAAGAAGTAAAGGAGACGATGAAATCGCAAAGCCTAGTGAGGATATTTTCATGCTCAAATTTCATCTCACGCTCATCTGCACTGCACAGACGTAAACAATTAAGTCGACAGTGCATACAGGCAGCTTCTGAAAATAGTTTTTTGGAAATCGCCTGTGGATCAAAAATGACACCATAGTGGTGTCGTCATGGTTGAGTGCACAATCAGCATGGTTTGATGGAAGATCACTTCATGCTGCAGTAATATAAGCAATTCAAATCAAGCATAAGTGAGAAAGAACAATAAACTAAACGAAGAAATTTTGGAGTTGTACCGTGGATTAACTGGACTTTGCACAGACAAATTTTTGCTAATGTTTATAACAACTAGTATCAAAGAATTGGAAGTTGAAAAAAACCGGTCAGCGTTGACCAATGTCTGCGATACGCATTTCAGATCATCATGCATCACAGAGGCGACTTAATGAGTATTTGTCGTAAAGCCAGTGTTCTCACTCTCCCGAACAACACTGGAACCGATTTTTCAATTTCTCAGGGATAAAACTCGTTGAGCTTGAACTTGCGATTGGAACAGTGATCGTTCTTGTGTGTATTACTCAATACCTCTAACCATTAGGCTGCATGTGTACCACAATCTTATCTAGCACCTATTCTCTTCTAATCAAGAGCGCGCAAAGCAGACCATTTAGCCCAAAGAGGACCAATGCGCCTCATATGTATTAGATTCGTCAAATTAATTAAACTATTAAATAGACTTTCAAGCTCAAAGCGGAATTTGAACCCGTTAATAGTTATCAATTAGTAAAGTCCGCCACATCTCATGTGTTCCTCCATTCACCCATTTGATTCTAACCGTTGTCGTTCATTTTTTAATTTGTGTCATGGGGCATGGGAAGCGCAGCAGTCAACAATGCTTTGCAGCAGTGCATGCAAGCCGTTGTTTCAACTTGCTTCCGGCTATCCACACTACTACTTTCCCACCTGTCGCCAACTTACTACCAGACTTGTCTTAGAGACGTTCTCCTTAACACATGGAGGCAAGTAACTTCATGTGCCAAACAAGCACGTAAGATCCACTCGAGCCATTCAATGATTTCAGGAGAATTGTTAAGACCAGCACTCAGCGACTTTGATGGAAGTGGTGGGACTCGCAGCTGTGTGTGATACGCGTCACATGATAAGAAAAAACATCTCTCCATTGCTTTTAACCTGTTTTCCCTTATTTCTATGGAGAATTGCATAATTGTTTCAGTGGATTTCATCATCTCATTATACAACTTTGTCACTTCCCTTCTCCTGGAAATTTTTGGACCAAACATGGGATTTGGGCTGCGAAACCAAGTCTGCTTCCTTCATTGCAGCGTGAAGTTTATTTCTACTACTGTACTAACATTTCGTCACCTCGTTCAATCGCAAATTATCGTGATGACTTTCTTCTACTTCATTTAGGCTTTCTGTCCCTCGTTTTCTGGTTACAAAGAGTAAATCGATTACATAACCTGCTGATGGTAGGTGAGGGCATCGCCACGATGCATAGCATCCATTAAGGTGACCTGGCTCGACTAATCTTGCTTGCCAATGTACCCGTAAACAGCAGAGAGTGACCATAGAGCATGGCCACTCCGGAGATCCCAATGACCTATAGAATCTCTCCGGCTCGTCCGTAACACCTCTTACCGTCTGTTTTTCGCTGACAAATTATCAATCCATTCGCTTTGGTGTCTATTGTTGCATAACCGTTTATGCTACCAGTCTTCTCCCCAAGCACTTTCGACGCGCAGACGTTTCAGTACAATCCCTACGGATATTCGTGAGTCTTCATGGTTTACATAACATTTTAATTGAACAGCGAGCTCTGATGGTCGCAAATAATATAGATATGGATTGATTAGGCAATTGGTGGTAGTCGATACGCATTTTTTTGTAGTATGTAATCTGAAATTTTTGACCTCATAACATGAGGAGCACCAATTAATCGTTTGTAGGGTGCCGTTTCCTACCACATATGGGAGTTCAGGATTTGAAAATGCCGAAGGTTGCACAACCATCGGCAGATGCTACCAGGATACAGTCTATGTGAAGCCGTCGTCGACTCCATCGTGTAGCAAGTCCGAATCTGACATATCTTCTGATGAAGCATACAGGAGGTTCATACGATCACAGTTAATTTAGTGAAAAGCTCAGTTCCATTGAAATGATTTGAGAATTATGAAAAATTAGACTGAGTTAAAAAGGAAACGGTGGTGTTCAGCATTGAGAAACCGTTTCGAAAATTCTCAACTGACGCTTCTCGGCAGAAGATTTTTTTATTTAAATAGAGTTTCCAGTCATAGATTGATCTTACCAGGTATTGATTTGATTCAGACAATGTAGGGCAGACCGACTTTTTCGCCTACATTTGAACGAGTTAGTGATATTGCGGATAACGCGGACAGCACCGATTTCTGAAATCTCACTCTTGAGTATTCAGTAGCATTTCTCAATTATTTTTTTTTTCTCAATTTCCAATTCTAACAACAGGAAACGGCCTGACATCTACAAGGGAGTACGATGTGAAATACAAAAATAGGTATCGAAATACAAGCAAAACTCGAAAAATGAGATGGTTTGAAAGCTGTGGTCAACCGTGTCAGTGACTCACAAAGTTTTCCACTACAACAGCGAGGCCCTTGCTCTGTTTTCTTTCATCCGTGTCTCAAACTTTTCGGTGGGTATCAGCAATCACCTGTCACGGGGAGTGGTTAAAGTAGCACAAATCGACGTAAACTTGAATTAAACTCGAGAATAGTGGAGTTGAGCCTTTGTGGTACAGTGGAAAACTTAGTGAGTCTCCAAAAAGGGTAGTTACGGGCTCGAGACCACTACAGATTCCATGTTTTGCTTTTATCTCAGCACTCATGTAGTTATATTCATAAAAATAATTCAGAAAACGTGAGAAACGTGACAGAAACAACGAGGCCGCACGGACATCCAGGCTGAGGAGGAAAGCACGCGAGACTCAGGCCGTCAAGGAAGCTGAACTACTGCAGAAGGAGAATCAGTCACTCAAGGACGAAGTGGGAGAGTTGAAAAAGGTCATTCAGACTGTTCTTTCTTGGCATTTCGGTGATGGGTCACCCACCAGCTTTCTTTTGCCAAATTAGAGTGTGCATGTGGAACACTCTGGGAAAAAATAACTACCACCATCCTACTACCGAAATGTGAGAAGTAATGAGGAAGGATTCTAACGAAAAGTAAAAGGAAGACAACCTGAACGTTCAGCATCAAAATGTTACACGGCATGGGCATATGGTACTTACCTAGCTTTTTACTTCTATGCAGAGTAACTTTTGCGCTTTGTGGTAAATTTAAAATGCTATAGGAAAAATCATATAACACTCTCAACTTCATAAAATGTGAAACAGAAATTTTGCGAGGTCTCAACTTAGTTCACAATTCCTTTCCCAAGTGGCTACCAACAAAACGAAATCCCAAGAACAGGCAAGAGTATTGAGACATATCTACGAAAAAATAAAGCATCATTAGACACAACATCGTTATCGGGGTTATAAGCAGACACATGATAATCAGTGCCATGCCACAGTAAAGCTAATTCGAGGTTATTATAACAAACCCTACTCGACTGATACCCCAGCTTTTTGTTTTCTTTAGAGCGGTGATAGTCTCACCTAATTGTACACAGCTGTTTATTGTTGCAATGCGGATCTTGGCAGTTGCAGACATACAAGCAATATTAAATAACTTCATCATTGAATAGCGACGTGGACGGCATGATTCTGGGTCAACTTAGAAATTCATTAGCATTGCCTGTGTTTTCTTAACTCTTGTTTAGATAGTTACCATTACGTATTCATGAGGGCGTTGATGACTTCCTCTATGATTCTCCTCGCTTCGTATGATAGCACTCATTGGCTTGTTTCGTTAGAAATGGTACAAATCTTTTCCACCTTATAAATAAAGATGGTTCAACTCTGAAACGGGTCAGAAAAATAACTGATTCCAGTTCAATGAAGGTCATTAACTGTTACCGATTAGAAGAATGTGTTTCAGGTGCTATATAGCCTCCAGGATGAGTTGAGTGGTCGAATGAATACGGAGGTGGAGAACGTCGTTCCATTTCAACACATCAGTTGTTCGTTTCACCCACATAATTTGTAGCTACATTGTTCTCACTTCTTTTCTTTTTTTGTTTTCCTTTCACTTGTATTATGGCGGTCAGGATCTGCTAATGTTCCCTTTAGCGATTTCATAGGTATTGTCGGATTTCTGTTAATCACTCATGTGTATAGACACCCTGATGAATATGGCTGTGTCAAAATGCCAGATTTCTTATCTCTAAATATGAGCCGTTCTACAGAATCCCTTATTCTTCCCCTAAGCTCAAAACAAGTAAAATGTTCAATCCGTATATCAAATGACTTGAAGACTCTTTCAAGATTTTCACTGATGAGCATTTCAAAGGGATATTACCGCTTGTCTCTCACGACATTTATGACTGTCAATAATAAAAGTGAGAATCAATATTGAACTTGTACAAATGATGCACATTTAATGTGTTTTTGATTAGGCGATAAAATATTGGAACATGAAGAGAGAGAAGACTCAAATTACTTCGTTCATTATTACTGACTGAATGCAGTTTAGAATGGTTGCAAATCACTATAGGGTATTATTTTGGAAACGATTAGTGCACATTCTTACGGGATCTATCTAAACCACTCAACTGAGGACTCAGTTTACGTCTCATAGCTTGGAAATGATTAATTCTAGCCTTCAACGCTCCTCAGACATGTTTCCTAATTTATAAAACTAGAGGAAATTCATATGGAACGCCTCAGCCAGGGTGTCCTCAAGATTGCAAGGTGACTCGCTCAACCAGTACTCTAAGCCCTTCAAGAAGAAGACGAAAAGCGAATTGATTGCTAAAGGCACTGAGATCCGCACAGTAAGAAAAGAAATTGTGATGACGGATCAAATAAAGTCATAAAGTCAAGAGGAATTTTATCACCTTCAGAGGATAAATCTTTTATTATCTAGCGAATTACTCTTGCTTATGTCGAACAGCAAAGCCTCCTAAGCCTTCTTAATAGGTGGACATTTTAATTCTTTTTGAACAAGGTTTTGATTATAATTAGAAAATACTAACCGAATGGGGTATGATATAGTACACCTACGGTCCGAAAAAAGCGAGATTGATCAAACTCAAGCCACTGCATTCAAAAGAGGAGATGTAGTAACTTTGCACGACCTTAGAAAAGTAGAGTTTGTGAGATAACATTGCTTATTCATACCGACATTCGGTGACAGTCTGCCTTTCGAAATGCTATTGGGTTGTCGCATAGCTTTTATTTTCAAGTTTCGACAACTTTGTTAATTAAATTATCTATCTGAATAAATTAACAGTATAATTACCATCGTTATAAACAAGTGTGGGACAGAATTATGGATGTGCAATCAATTCCTGGGTAAAGATTTGATGGCTTCTTCTCAGGATGAATGACGTTGGAGATCAAAGAATTCGCTGAGGTTACTTTTGAGCTGGTTATAGTCTTCGAAATTGTTCCCCCGCATATGTCGTTTTAGAATGTGAAGGCGATGATTATCTGATGGAGTAAAATCAGGCCTATAGGTGGCTGTGGTACCGTGGTCCAGCCCAGTTTTTACAAAGTGTGGTGAGCCGACTTCGCAATGTAAAGTGGTTAGTCAGTGCATGAGATGTCCATTGAGACATCTTTTTCGGTGGCCTATTTCATTTAGACGGCGGACGATGATGCTACGGCTGTGCTCAAGGGTCTGCCCAAGCTACTATAATATTCTCAAAAATACCACAGCCTTGTGATAAAAACCTGATTGAAATAGAAGTAAACTGAATAAAACATTAGTGGAATAGAAATTATAGAATAACCCAATACGGTATAGACAATGACATTATAACGCCTTCGGAATAAGTAGTAGGTGAGTTCAACTTCCGTTCGAGATTCAAAGTTCTACGCATCACTCGACATTAGTGAATTTGGAGTTGTAAGAACATATGGCCGTTAAAAAAGCAACTAAACACTAGTTATTCTTTATTTTGACAAGGCTTATAATCGACTAACGCTTCCTTCTTCATCTTCATCAAGGGAATTTTCGTTGGAGTTGATTGTTCACAAACTAGCGTATTCGTAATGTGGGTGAACATCGAATTTAGTTCGTTGGAGCGGAGCACCACTCAAATAAGAAAATCTCTGTCGACGATACTTCTTTATGTAGGACGGATACAAATCTAATGCGATTCAAAATGATCTGCTAATATGATTTGGTGATACATCTTACAAAAGTTGACGGTATATAAGTCGTTAACTAAGCCGCGTTAGCCTCATGATCCGAGTAGATGTCAATTATTTATGAGGAGTTCAGCGAAAGTCGACTTCAGAAAAAGAACAAGACATTAGGTACAGGTTAATACTTGAGTTGTGCACAAAGCCTTGGACGCTATTGGGAATGGTAGTTCTGGATGAACGCATTTCTTACCCATACAAATTTTCGAGAAAGCTTATCAAAGCGTCATTTCAATGCGTTTTTCATCTCATGCAGGTCTGGTATCAAGTTTTCAACTTCACGGGATGGTGCTTGCCCACGGCACTGGGTCTAGCAAAAGAACGCTTGCGCCTTGTAGGACCTTTATTCACTAAGCCACACCAATCTACAATAGCGCTAACTCTATAAAGATTGCTCTTCAATCATGAACTAGTTCGCACAAATATAATGTCTTTGAATCTGAAAACTTCTATGGCTTACGAAAAGTGGAATCGTTTTCAAGAAAGTGCAACCTTAAGCGAAAGTTGCGCTTTCATGTTGAGTTCTGAAAGATTAGTTAGCAAATAACCATGCTGCTCATCATTTTCTCGATCAATCTACCATATTTTTATATCAGATTTTCAACTTTTCTGCATAATCCAGCTCACATTTTTCCAACTTCAGATCTCCTGAATTTGGCTCGTTTCCTTTAATTTACAATCTGAAAAGGCCTTCAGATATGCATGAGGAATCTGCTATTGATCGGTGAATTTTAGCTCTCTTCATGGATGCCTCTGAATGCTCTCAGAATTAATTCTTCTTAAAAAAGCCCTTCTGAGCGTGCTGAGAGTATAAATCAGCGGTAGACTTTAGTTTTCGTGAATTGGCAAGGGTGCTGCAAGAAATGACTGATACCAGTTCCTAAGCTTTCACCTATAGAACAATTGGTTCGCTGGGCAGATGGTCAAGTCAAGGCCATGGAAGCACAATACGGTAACTCTGCTGCGATTTGTTACCATTTTATGCACTGAATATTGAATTTGAAAGTCCAGTTCTCGCAAGAGAGCTCCTTAGCTCGGAGTAAGATATCAGTTTATGACTAAACACATTATTAGAAAATAGCATAGGTTCCCATGTATGGACGTGGAAGTGTTTGCTCATATACCTACTCACATCTCAATTGACCACTTCAACACCCTCTCTCTTGGAAATGTGTCCATCCAGTGGGCAGGCGTGGCTAGCCAGAGGTCGTACGATTCCTCCCTGACCTTCCATCGGAATCTCTTCTGTGCACTCCTCAGGTTCCACGTTCTTCGCACTTCTCTTGAGTTTCCTGCACGCACTCTTTCTCGAGGATGTGTCCTCGTCTGACCTCGCGCATTTTGCCATTGGCCTGCATCACTCGACGTTGCGCAATCCTCACGGGCGCTTGCGTCATACTGTAATCTCACCGTAATCATGCTGCCAGCTTTCGCACAAACTGCTGCCGCTTTCGATCCACACACGTTTGCCTACACACCATATGGCTATAAGTAAGTTCATCTAAAGATATTTCTAGACGATTAAGTTTGGCTCATCTCTAATTTGTATCGAGCTGCGATCAATAATTGCTAATTCGGAGAAAGCTATGAAAAACCTGTGAATGGTCCGGACAGTTTTTCATGACCATGAAAATCTTGGTACGTTTCTAGAAATATAATAGGCTCTTATGAGATTCTGCCTCTGAGAATGCTTGCTTCCAAATAACGGTTAATGCTTGGAAAGATTACCTCGCGGGAATCTTGGTCTTTCAAATTGGAGTGAAACCTCATGAAGTGGTCCTAAGTTCACTGAAGAACTTTTATCGTCTTCTCGCTCTTTATCATACTATATGCTGAAGACGTTCTATAACAGATAAATGTGAGCATCTTTAGGAAGTTAGAAAGAAAGTGTAACTAATTTAGCCCTTCGTTGACGTCATATGGTACTCCGGTGTCATCTATGCCTCCTTCGTACTATCAAGAAGCCTCCTACAACAAATCCGAGTCCGATTCTACGCCTGAAGAGAAGAAAAAAGACCCACTGTCCGTGAAGACGATTCGTACAACGCCGTGCAAGATTTATTTTCGTTTAACGGAATCTCTATGTATTTATTTAGATTTTCAGTAAATTGTCGGTAGGTTAGGATTTCACCTCTCCACGACATCGTATGGGTACGTTCAGTGAGCAAGGAAGAATGTTGAGCAGAGTGTGTGTGGAGACGTAAAGCATTCAGTTTTGGTATATAGACGTAACTGAGAGAATAAAACACGAAATGAGCACATATCCGATGAGAATGGAAGATTGAGAGGCGAGCAGGGAGTTGTCCTGGTCGTGACCAAATCTTATCGTTTGCAGGTATCTAGCAAAGCGTCACAAAAACAACCTAGCCGCACAAAAATCCAGAAAGATCAGGTAATTCTTTCCAGTGGAGTGACTGATTAAGTCCCTTTATGGTATTCTTTTTCGTCCCTTGGTGAAAGAAAGTAATTCCTTTCATTATTATCTAAACAACATGTCATATGGTTTGGTAAGGGCTCTTGTACAGCCCGATACACGTGTTTCGTCCTTACAGTCTCGTCAGTCGGGCAGAGTCCGTCGTCTTTCGATCTTTTTATTAGTCAGTTCTCTCGGGAGTATGCTCTCCCTGCAGAGACTTACCAGACCATATGACATGTTGGCTCAAATAATAATGAAAGGATCTATTGAAATTTGAGCGTGGTCTTAATAAAACACTCGAAACAAAGAAAGAATGTAGAGCAAATGACAAGCTGCATTCACTTTATTCACTGAATAACTTTAGCGGAATTGCCTTGCTCAATCAAGGGACATGAATGGCCAGCGATTTGTGTGGTGCTTGAGATCTTTGCTGCTTTGAGCCGCATAATGGCCTTTAGTAGCGAATGCAGCTTTGCTCTGCTATCAGTTTGCGCATAACTGGTTTCGGAAGAAAATCTACCCTGCAGGGCAGCATGGCTTACATGGCATATGGCCTACATTATGGCATGGATATGGGCATATACTTGTCCAAGTAAGGTGTAAGCGACAGTTATCAAACCTAGTCATTTCGACTACGTCAACTAATAAAATAAGTCGATTTCAGAATTTCTCTTCGACATGATTTGAAGGTTATGTCACTAGCTTTTTTTTGCAGTTGCAGTCACAAGAGTTGCAAAAGTTTTGTAAATTTTAACCGAATATTCAATTCTCCTGCTAATAACAATGTTAGCATTTACACGACTGTGGCCCCGGAACGAAATCGAGCATTGATATTTTGATAGCAAGGTTGATGACGAAACAAAAACACTTCTGCCCACTTCAAGATGGTACAAAGTGACTGACATTCAATAATGAGCAATCGATCGATAGATAAGCTTAGGATTGAAAGGTTGCATAAGATCATGTTTTTTCAGTTTGTATATGTTAGCATATTTTTCGTAGCCCATTGAACAAAAAACAACTGTGAGTACAAGAAAATTTCCAGAAAAATTTTGCATTACAAAATCATACTTTTGTTTGGGCAATACCTTTACAAACAATACTTCTGCCATGTTTCCCCTGCTTTCATTGCAAAATTTACTAATTTATTAACTCAAAAATGATTTTATAAGATAGAGGCAAGAATAAAAAGAGATTGTGGTCTATTATGGAACAGTACCACATAGGGCTAAAGGCCTCTTCTCAGATCCCATTAGTATCAACGAAACCTGTGATCACTACGGAATTGTTCAACTATGAAGCGATTGATCTCCGCATAAGATTGAACACTTAGGCGGGAGATAGCGCGGTTCTCACCAATCTTCATAGCAAAACATCGTCAAACGCATCAGCTCAGCCACAGTTGAAGTAAAACCACAAGGATATTCTCATAGTACCACTATATAACGTTGGACTCCGTTTACAGATATCTTGTACCGTTTATAGATAGAATAAAAAACTTGATAGTGAAGAATATTGTTGAAAAAATTAGAATTGTGAAGGGGCATAATGGCAAGTTGTTGAAGGAGACAACGAGAGGAGTCGATCACGAAAACGGCCGAGCTGCTACGGGTGGAGAATGAGAGCCTCAAAAATGAAATCGTCCAGCTGAGAGAGGTGAGCATCTACTATTTCGTCGAGTATTAATCTTAGTCAACTGGGAGATGAAACTCAAGAATGGGAATATTTGTTCATCGCTTTTATTATTCTTCTGCTCATTGTCACTTGTTTTCCTTTGCTTTATTTATCCTTGTCGATTACTCTTAGCATCTTCGAGACCATATGGATATCTGTGACTCATGCTACGAAAACTTAGTGGAAGCTCTTCACTTCAAACTAGCATGTCTCAGCTGACGCAACTTTATTAGCTTGAACAAAATTCTTTAGAATTTGAAGGTTTGACCCAACCACGTACAGATTTTCTTAATTCGCATGGACAAGTTTGTTATCTCACGTCACCCTCAAAATCTATTTATCACACTGTCTCATCATCTGTCACATGTTTCGAATACCAAAACAGTAGAACGAACGCACATTGGGCTTCTCTGCTCCTCCTCCTCCTGGTCTACAGTTAATGTTTGTGGTTTTTCAGCTTCAATTTTTTGACTACCTTTATGATGAGGAAATTGCTAGCACTTGTCGCAGTTGAGCACTATAGCAAACATGGTATGATATGACAATGAAAAAGAGCGCTTTCGGAGCTCTCTTTCTTATTCAATATTTTGCCCGTGAGAGAACATCTAACGTTTCTCCGCAAAACTTCCTTTTTGACTGAATGGAATTGTTATTGAGTAGAGTCGGTTAGGTTAAAGGGAGGGTGCCATACTTTATCATATAGCGTCAACTACAGTTTTTATCCAAAGATGTTAAATAATATATCAGACCTTGAGATTCAGGAGGGAGTTCAACGTGCATTTCACCCATAACTGGGCGCGTGCTATCACTACATCACCGAGGTTTTTGCACTGCACTCTTCTTGATATAAGCTTTTAAAACTTTCAGCAACCAACCGTTAACGATTATGCTCTGGGTAGTGAATTTTGGCACTAAACCTAGTTAAGCTAACATTGGTGTAATATATATAATCTATAACAAGTTCTAAACCAAGAGGTGGCCTCGGTGTTGTAGTGGTAGCGTTCGCTCTCGGTATGAATGAAAACACAGGCTCAGCATCCAGCCGAGGTTCAACCTTTTGCACATTACTCGACAACCTTAGTCATGTAGTCATATCAAAATGACATTGCTATAGGGATGTTGAAGTAAAAAAGAAGTTGCCCATACTTAAAAACCACATAGATGAAGTCAACATATAGAGCGGTTTTCGATGAAGTTGACGATCAGATGTCTGTTCCAGATGATTGCCGATCTACGGAAGCAACTAAACTCCACGTGTCAGCACGGTGCCAGCGCGGAACAAGCTCGAGACGGTGGAGGCATTTCGCGTGACGTCACCTACAATCCCTACCACACGTTCCAGATTGGGTTCAGCATCAACAGCCAGTTATAGCCGGCCGAATTCAAACACCTTATACCCGGTTGAAAGTTACAGGACACGTCTGTTCGGGTGATCGCGCGTCCTACCAGATGCCTTTGAAGTAATCAAGGACACCACAGACCACATCAATCAGATAAATTAACTAGTATAACATATAAATTAATCGTTGAGTAAGAAGCAGAAACCAAGAAGATTATCTCTCCATCAATAATGCGAGTTTTTTCATGTTATCTTCATTCAAATATGTCACGTTGAACTCAGTTCTACTGTGCTACTTGTCACTATAAAGGCTCAACTAACTATAAGGCATACTTATATCAAATCAGAGGAGCGCGTGTAGAGCACTGTTTAGAAGTTGCCTGAGACACACATGTGAGCGATGGTTCGATCCTGCGCTCATGACTCACCAAGTCTTCCACCCTTTCGGGGTCGGTAATTTGGCACCAGACTTGTCTGTGAAGGCAGCAACATGACTTGACGCATCGGTTGATCATCGCGGATCACCGTTAAGGTCAGATATGAATTTAGTATTCCAAGACGAAGTTAATTTATGAGGATCATTCCTGTCGCATCCCTTAACAGATGTACTACCCTCTATCTTCTAGGGCCTAAGAAATAGTTGATAGAACGATTAGATTTTTTGAAAACCTGCTATGGAAAAATTTCTTCTTTAGCAATTGTCAACGTTAGATTATAAAACCGATGCTGCTGATGGACCACTTTTGTGTAATATACTAGTGTATTTGATTAATATCCAATATTTGATAGATTCGCGTTATGACTCATTCAATTTGAAATTCACCATTGTTTTAAGTCTCAGCTACTCGTAGATTTCATTTTTGCTTAGGTGTTTTATCTGTTATGAAACTGTATATCAAAGTCTAAATAGTAAATTCCTCTGACTATACTACTTCTTGGCATTGAGGCATAAAGCATAAATAGTCAACAAATTTAACATAATATCATATGGATTTTAACACAAAATTATGTTCATCGAATAAAATTGTATCGTTTGTAACCCTGGCGTGATGACCAAGATAGCTAAGTTAAGGTGAAATTGCCGGAGACGCCTGACGTTGCTACCATAATCGTAGCTGTTGCCGAGATTTTTTCCGTGACCTAAGACCCAACTCCAGCTGTTATCTAGTGTTTGCGTTGCTCAGGAGGTGTGGCGGCATACCTTTCGTCACGCGACCCTCCCGAGTTAAGGCCTCATTCTATGAGTTATTACCCATCAGGGATTACGTTTAATGGCATATGGTCAGCTAAATCTACGCGCAAAATGGTGCCTCTTCCATCTGCTTTGGTACACCTGGTATGAGATGCCTCTCAGTTACTCAAACATATTTGGAACATTATTCAAGCAGACGTAGCCATTCTATCCTTACTGTGACTTGCAGCTATTTCTATGCCTATGAACGATGTGTTGGTGTCAGCGTATCGTACACACAGTCGTTTGTTCGATCACGCGATCCTAACGCAATGAGCCAATATCGTTTTGGAGTTGGTAAATGTGTACCACACTTGTCTGGGAGGATAAAAAATAATAGCTTGATTAATGTAATCAACAAAAATTCTCTTTTTTCAACCGCTTTTTAGCGGAGGTATGATGCTACAAATATACCCAATAGTGATGAGTGATGTGCAGAACTGCGACATCAGACGAGAATCGAACCCCCATTTAACATTTTGCGCGGCGTGCATGTTAGCCAAGTGCACTACCGACGGTTGTTTTGCCACCACTTTTCTACGCTAACTTCACATTTGCCTGGATCAGTTAGCTAACGCGAGGCTGTTATGAAATTTTTATTCGCTGAAATTAGCGTTTTATTTAATGCAAGACTGCCTGTGCCATCTGCTGTCAAACTCGTCCCGCCAAATATTTAGTTTTGATAACGAACTACAAGCGAAACAGGGAGATCCGTCTAAGGAACATCTTTGTCTGACTTACTGTAGTAATGAGATCTTTCTCGCCTCTCTCTCTCTGTCTCTTTCTCTCTCTCTCTCTCACCAAAATTTTTAGGTTATAGAAGTGGTTTCGATAGGATAGAAATATAGAAAGGGACGATTAGCTATGAACATTTCTAAGTGTAGAACTTATCAGAAATTACACCCATGGTTATTAGAATTTTGCTCATGATATTTATATTTTTATATGTAACATTCACGGTTCCTCCCAATAACAATCTTTCATCTCACCAGAGAGTTCTTATCCTACTTCGAAAATCAAAGTTATGACACGGTTTCCTTGTCTCTAAAAACAAGAAAATACAGAGATGAAGGTGTGGGAAAATGAAATGATAAGTAGATTGGCTAGTATTCAAATGTTCCAACTGAGCAGTATTTCCCTTGTAAACTGCTAGAATATTGTTCATGTAAGACATATAGCTTATCGCACTATAGGGCCCGTAAACTTGAGCTCAATATGCGCATTCGACTTCACTCAACTGTTCAGATTTTCTAAATCTTATCACATAAGAAATGTTTTTGGAAAAAGTTTATTGCGAAGTTTCTTTCATGTAATGAAGTTTGGAACGGCTTGATGTTTTATGCAGCGACGAAGAAAATGAATCATTCGTTTAGCCAAGGCAGTATTTTATCTTAATAACAAGACTTCTCCGACGAGTCGGTAATACGCTTTTTGTAACGCCTTAATCAATTCTCAGAACAGACTTTTGATTACCGTTGACATTTTCGAATAATTCCGTAATTTTCTCATTCAGCGTGCATGAGGTTGTTAGCAGACAATTTATTTTGTACAATACACACATTATAATACAGGCAGTTGCAATGGCTTATGTTTCGGCGGTTTTCGTCTTCCTCAGAGCCTGCTAGAGTAAATATAATATATGATGTGCAGTCACGCTATGTTCGGCTAATTTGTTTCATTTGATTTTCAAGTGTATCTATAACAAGACTCAGTTATTTACGATATAATTCAATCAAAACGACCTGTAAGATATCCGTTCATTTGATGATATATCATACTTTAGTGCGTCACTTTGAAAAGATATTTGGAAGAAATGTCGCCTTAGAAGAAAGACATCAATGTTTTGAAGTGGAACGCTTTTTTATTTCATTCACGCGTATTATGGAAGGTATCACCATCAGACTAATAAAGTGGTTGGAATATGAATAGATGTGATTTGCTTGGATTAAATATTAATCACCAACTTCACAATCACCCGTTTACGTTGATCTATTATTATCAACTCATCTCATCGACTGTTTTTTAAAACCTTGCTATAAACATTCAGTATGCCCTGTAAGAATGTTTAAAGCCTTACCAAGGTTGTTACTCCACGGCCATACGTACGTTTCGGAGGTGTAGCCCTCTTTATCACACAGTATCATGTGTTATCATCATAAGCAACGCCTCCCCATCCCTGCTATAGAGTCTAGTGTGGGGCGTGGGCCACTGATGAAGAGGGCGACACCTCCGAAATGTACGTATGGCTTTGGCGTAACAACCTCGGTAAGACCTTAAACATTCTTACAGGATATATTCTTCATTGATGGAAATATGATGCTGATCATATAAGTGTTTGGGTGTTTGGTTCTAACGGTAAAGATTATTGAGTTTTGTATCCTCGTAGAACATTGTAAGTTAATAGAAATAAACCGAGTTTTACCTATGTTAAAATAGAGGACCACTAGAATAGTTCAATAAGATGTTTGTCTGCTCACATTCTAGTGTTATCGGTATGCCAAAGAGTCCTCCATTATCTGCCGCCAATGAATTTGTACTATGTCCGTTGAGGTATTGAATCTCAACAGCAGTGAGAACAGCGAGCCGTCTCGTCATGCACCAGGTTGTTAAGCAAATTTGCGTAGTATTTGATTGAACAGCGATTGCCTATGGCATTTTGGAGGCATGTCCTTGTTTGTCATATTCATTGATCAACTTGCTATTCTCGATCATATAAAATAGTTACCAAGACGAAGGTTAAGGCAATTTTTATGAGGTCTGCATTTTTAGAAGCAGGCACAAAGTCGTTGAGACAATATTTATTTGATACTATTTAACATTTGAAAGGATCAGTGTAAAAGATGGTGACTCAAACTATCAGGTAACAAGCAGTATGTAGTAATGTACACTATCAGGAAGCAAAGTTACTCTCGCTTCCCAACGTTCTCTCTCAACTCCTTGTGAGGACACCTTATTTCGGCCGTCTCCAAGATTGCATGGGGAATCGTCTCGACCAACAATCACGACAATCCCAAAAAGCGAAATCCTCAAGCAGCCGCGAAACACAGGCGAAATGTTCGAAGACCGCTCTGGAAGATGTTTACGAGGACCACGAATTGATTGCGTAATGTGCTGAGATTCCGCATATATGACGTGATAGCCGATCATGAAAGAAACAGAAATTTCAAGTTCTAATGAGAATGATAATAAGTGCGTTTTGTTCCAGGCCTGTGGGTATTCAAAATGATATCAAAATCAAAGCAGTGAGATCCTTTCATGACCCGAACGAAAAAAAAACTTGAAACGAAAAAAATTCAATTGCATGTGAAACACCTTCTTTGGAAGAGACATCGTCTTTTTCTTCAGCGACGGAGAATGGTTAACCGAGTCACTGCGACCAATCCCAGGCTCTGAAAAAGAACCTGTGGAAAGGTCAGTTATTACGGAATAAACATTTGAAGTCGTGGGTGACTATCAAAAATCGCAAACCTATTTATCAGTCTTGAGGCTAGTGAAAAATTGACTACGAAAATTTCGCCTTTATTTCAGCGCTCCAAAATTGTGCTAAGAAACTTCTGCACAATTCAAAACATATCAAGCGAGCAGTATAGTGTAGGGAATGTGTGTTCTATTCAAACTGCTATTATTCATCGCATTGTTCAGAGTTCGTAAGTGGGATAATTGTTTCGTACAGAGCACCTGCGAGTTTTGATTGACAGTTTCAAGAAAACCCTTTGTTTTCGCCCACTCCATGTCCTTTTTTCATTGTGGTTTCCGGGATGCACACTATAGGGTGGGAAGCGATTATTTGGCCATTCTAAAATATGGAAACACAATTGTATCTTCACGTTTCTGAGGTCTTAAACTTAAAAAAAAAACTCATTCTTATAACGAATTTCTCTTGTAGGAGTCGAAAGAACACTGTCAAAATACAACAATATGCTTTTGAAGTGCTCTTAGAGCTCTAAGTACGAAGGATCAGAAATTGGGCAAGAACTATTCTAGGTCTACGATGTACATTAGTAGGAAGAAAAATAGTAGTACTTTTGTATTCGCTCATTATGCCACTGTTCCGTAATACTGAATGGTGTTCACTTGTCTGCAGTTTGCATACACTCCTCGCAAAAGGCGAAATACGGGCACGATGATTTTCCTTCGAAGTGCTCTTCATTATTCCAGTGAATATTTCGTCCTTTACAATTCTTACTAAGTGAGTGGCAGTCGCATTTCGATGTCCGGTGCTTGTTTGGTGTCCTTGGTAGAGCGCATGATTAGTGTCTTTGTTTTCTTTTGATAGAGTGCGGAACGAATCGGCCTTCAACACAAAGACGGAGAAAGTAGGTCGCTTTTCTTGCTGAGACAATCTTTTGTATAATTCCAAAAAAGAATGTATTAAGCTCAAAAAGGGGTTGGTACGCCCAGGGTCATACACCGGTGTTTCGGAGGTTCGTCCTCCTCATCAGTGACCCCCGCCCCACATTCAGCCCTGCATTGAAGCAAGGAGGGTGGCGTATGTGGTGATGGCACAGGGTACTATGACATCATTCTTTTTTTGGAATTATATTGAATGTTTTTTGGGGGTTTCAAAAACAGTCGATCTTTTGATATAGTTTTGATCTAACAGCAAAAATCTATCGACTGAGAGGTGGTGATGGTACAGTGTCATAGTACACTGTGCCATCACCACATACGCCACCCTCCTTGCTTCAATGCAGGGCTGAATGTGGGGCGGGGGTCACTGATGAGGAGGACGAACCTCCGAAACACCGGTGTATGACCCTGGGCTTACCAACCCCTTTTTTGAGCTTAAATCATTCTTTTTTTGGAATTATATTGAATGTTTTTTGGGGGTTTCAAAAACAGTCGATCTTTTGATATAGTTTTGATCTAACAGCAAAAATCTATCGACTGAGAGGTGGTGATGGTACAGTGTCATAGTACACTGTGCCATCACCACATACGCCACCCTCCTTGCTTCAATGCAGCGCTGAATGTGGGGCGGGGGTCACTGATGAGGAGGACGAACCTCCGAAACACCGGTGTATGACCCTGGGCTTACCAACCCCTTTTTTGAGCTTAAATCATTCTTTTTTTGGAATTATATTGAATGTTTTTTGGGGGTTTCAAAAACAGTCGATCTTTTGATACTAGTATTTCCATTCGAGTGGTTGTGCAACGATGGTGTTTGTCATAAGTAGTTCTTCCTGCTCATTAATTTCCACAGATAGCCATAAGCCTTAACAAATCAATGGAGGTCGTCATATTATTGACTCACGGAGATTTTCAAACTTTATTTGTTACCTAATTTTAATTTTAACGGTATGCTACAATGTGAGATGTGATTACAAGAGTGCTGAGATACGAGTAACATTTCGAAATCTGGGGTGGCTCCCAGCCTGTGATCAGTCGTTGCGGGGCTTACTAGGGTTTCCCATGCAATTGAAACTCTCGTTCTGTTTTCGCTCATCCGTGTTTCGAACATTTCAGTGGCTGTACCAATCCCGGCCAGCAGTATCAATCTAGGTACCACAAATTGGCATAAATCCATATAAGATTGCCGCTGAGAGGCAAACAGAGCAAGCGCCTCGATGGTGTAGTAGAAAACATGTATCTCCGGAAAAGGTGATGAGAAAAATCGATTGAAGAAGCAATACCAGCGAAAGTCCAAAACGAAGATTAATTCTCAAGCTCTTCTGTTATTTCTTTCAGTTAATAGGATATCTCTCATGTATCATGTTAAGGTTTAGTGAATGTCGGGCTTTCGGATTATTTCATCGACTTCGTGCTATTGGCTCAATCAACAAAAGATACATGATTGATTGGTAATGCCAAAGTTAGAGAATAGTTGATTTTCAAAATTTTAAATCCATTACTACTATTCGAGGATACCATTAAAAGTCCAAGCTCTGAGGTTGGAGAAGTCTGTGATAGTCCAAGTCGAAACCGTCGAACTACTACTATTCCTATTTGAATGATTTA